>BMAU01019376.1:0-238087 GCA_019973935.1 Trichonephila clavipes | reverse complement strand
TCTTACTTTTTCGACTCATGGATTCTGATAATTTGTTATAGAATGCTTTATTCATTTCTAACTATGGAAAAAATCCTATGTATTTTGCAATCTAAATTTTAGGAGCTGCTCTTGTTTTAATATAGATTTTACCGTCAAATGTCTTTTAAAATGTCAATAAGTTGTTAGCTCTCCTTGATTATAGGTGTTTTTATCCACAAATAAAAAAAGTTCATTTTCCATTACAAAACGATTTAGTTTGTGCAAAAGCAATGTATTAACGTGAATAAATTTGTTTTGTTGGTCCCGGTACAATAAACAATGGAATGTTCACAATCTAGTAGGCACTACATATAAGAAAAACGATTTAATATTCTTTTATAATGGAATAATAAATGTTTCTAAAAAGTATTACAAAATAAAGTTCTTATGTACAAAAAAAAAAAATGTTTCAGAAATTTCCAATTAGGTATACACTTACACCTGTATTACATTATTAAAGGTTTAAGGAAACAATTTTGAATAAATTTTCTTTAAAAAAGTAGTTATATATATATATATATATATATATATATATATATATATATATATGTTAAAAAGTTAAAGGTTATCAATTTTGATATTTTTTTCTAAGATAGTATGCAGCTATTTCATTAAAAAAACTGGTTAATTATGGTTTTGACCATTATTTTACGTATGTTTGTAAAATAATTTTTAAATTCAAAAAATATTTTTATAAAAAAATGGTATGTAAATGAAAATAAGCATTACAAATTATTTCATGTTCAGCAAAAAAAAAAAAAAGGAAGGAAGAAAGAAAGAAAGATATTTTGAAATTAAAATTTACTTTTGTAACTTTAGAGAATGATTAAAATATCATTATAAGGGAGGAAAATAGGCTGGCAATTAATTATCAAGCACAATTAATCAAGCATATAATATATAAACATTGCCTTTATTTTTCTAAGAAATTTATGTTTATTTAATGAATATATGTCAATAACAATTTTCAATTTGGAAGTTAACATTATATTTAAATCAAAGAAAATTGCATTGTTTAATTTTTGGGCATATTTGGTAACAAAATAATAGTTTCATTCTATGTAGGAATCCAAATAAATTATTCTTCCTCTCTTTCTGTTTTAGTACATAGGAAAGAAATTGGAAACTTTTTATTGCTTTTTGTACTTTTCTTTCCTAAAGACTTCGGACCAACAAGTGTTTTCCGGTCCCCTCTGAAGTGAAATTCCCATGAGATATTATACATTGTGGGGTGGATGACCAGAGTACTTAGCTCTTCCGAGCTATAACCTCTCGCCATTAGGATTTCGATTGTTATGACTCTTACATTTTTAAATAATAGTACTTAAAAGTAAAAAATTTTTAAGGACAGTAATAGAAATAAAAATTTAAAATTAAAAGAATGCATTAAGTGCTTGAAAAATAACATGAGATGTTGACCTCATGACATGACGAGATGCCTTTGAAAGGACGCTAAACGGTATTGTGGCTGACAAACGGCAAAGTAATTTATCATATAGTGATTATACTGAGTAACAGATTGTTTTTAAACAATAATTTATGGTAAAAAATAGCTTTGTAATAATTAGATTGACTTAAGTTTTCTAGTGGATAGATTCAATCCCCCCGAAAAAAGGTATAAATTGCTCTTAACTGATTATGATATTTCCTGAGAAAATGAATGGAAAAAATAAGAAATGTAAAACTTTTTTTAACATTTGAAAATCGAGCAATTTGATCCACAATTACGAGATAAAAAAAAGCAAACATTATTAATTATAACAGTTATATTTTCCTTCATTTATAAAATAAATCATTCATTTAAAAAGTCTTCCAAAATTAAAAATTATGAATATTTGGGTTTAAAAAATGAAAACACCGTTTAATTATTTAGAAAATTAAGTTTCAATTTTTTTAAAAATTAGTGTTTTTAAAAGTTTATTCAGCAGATATATCTTTTTCTGAATGCTTTACTTTCTAATTCAAAAATGAACTAGTAATAAAAATCAATATTTTAATTATAGTAATAAAATAAAAACTCCAATGAGCAATAAATATATGTTCATATCGTAATGCCCAACATATTTCTTTTTCCATAAAGAATTCATAATAAAATTTTACTACTTAAAAATTTTTATCATACATTTAACTAAAATGGATAAAATGTGAATTAACATTAATTCTAAATTTTATATGTGTAAAATGTAATGCGCAAAGAAAAATCCCAACTTCTATTATGTTAAAAATTTAGTCAAGAACTTGATCAAGTTATTGAAAATGTTCAATGACAGAAAATGCCAGACAGTATTTTTTAATAGAAAAGAAGGCAAAAATTTAAAAATAGAGAGACTTTAAAGTCGCGATGTTGCCATATTTATTCGAATCTAAGCCGCACTTTTTTTCCCGATGCTTAGGCTACAAAAATTCTGGTGCAGCTTAGATTCGAAGACTGAAAAAGTTTTTAATGCTGGTAAAAGTAAATTAATTCACCTTTATTATTTTTTTTTTTATTTCGTTTAGTTAATGATTGAATATAAACGTCATATTGATCAGCTACACGAGGCTTTTGGTGACGGACCTCGTAACTTTGAACCATAGTCAAGTGACGAGGACGACACCTGAGCTTGCACCTCCCATCTCCTAACTGCCACACCAATGAGAGGACGTTTGAGCTCTCAGATTTAACGTTCATCGCTCCCCTACACGACAGAATTTCAGCGGTACTAGGCTCGAACTCATGATACGCCAGCCACGAGTACGTTACCTTGACCACTAGGGTATCGCAGCCACTTTTCATTCCGTAAATATATCATATATCGATAATATATTTTACACTATTTTTTTTCACAAAAATGTGCTGAGAATTTGGGGGTGCGGCTTAGAATCTGAACATAATTAATTGAAAAAATAAGTTTCTGTTAATTAAATTAGAAAACAAAATTTTGTGTTAATAATTGTTCCAATGGTTTATGGTAAAGTTTTACGTCAAATATAAAATCGATGGAAAATTTTTTTTTTTGTTAATTAAAAAAAGAAAATAATAATATGATAATAATAATTGCATTACAATAACTAGATTAAAATTTTAATTTGAGTAAGGAGTAGTAACTTGTGTTCTTATTATGAGTTAATTCACAACTTTCGATCAAGTATAAAGTAAGTATACTTTCATTCTTCGTTAAGTCATTTCGCAGAATTTAAATATTCTTACAGACATTCCTTCAATGACAAAAAAAAAAAAAAAAATCTAAGCAGTATAATTATAAACGATTTTTTTAAAGCACACATGCAGAAAATATTTAAAACTTTCCTATATCGGAAAGTTCGTCAGATTTGAGATGTTAAATCTCTGTACATCATAAACCTTTTCCATTGTCCACTATTTGGAAGTTACCATAATTTCAGCTGGCGACTATATTTCAGAAAGATATCGCCAAAAATAAGTATTCGTAGCCAAGAATAAATTCGCTTTTCAAACGATGGTGGTGCCATCTGTTTGAGATAGTCCTAACTACGCCAAAAATAATTCAGAATGAACTTAAAATTTTAAAAAAGTTAATTAAGGAAAAACATAAAACCTAATTCTGTCTACACTAGTCCAAAGAGGGAAGCTTGCTTTCTTATATACTATTTAATTCTACTCTAAAAAAAAATTTTTTTTCTGTTAAAATGTCTTTTGCGTTTCCACCTCCTATACTTTAACATAGAAAAGTCAAATTTCATTTTTGCAAAAATGCTGAAAACTGTGTAATTTTCAAAAAATCAAAATTCAAGAAACACTATCCTTTAAACAATTATTTTCTTTATATCCATAAAAAATTTTATTATTATTGGAGCTTTTTCCTGCCCACAAATGTCTTTGCCGTTTCATCCCTATCCTTTAACATTGACCGAAAACAGCCTTAAGGTTAGTAATATGTCTATTTTGAAATTTTGCCTTACATTTTTTTAGTAGAATGTGTTTAGTAATATTTCCTTGCTTTAATTTGTGTTTTAAGATGTTCTTTTTTAATATTATATTGCAAAAGGGATATTTAAATTAATTTACTGTTTAAAATTTTTCTAGGCATTCAGTATTTGAAAGACGTGGTGATGATTTATATACAAATGTTACTATATCTCTTACTGATGCCTTATCCGGTTTCACTTTAGAAATTCCACATCTTGATGGCCACAAGGTTAGTTACTAAAAGATTTTCCATTGATTATAATTTTTGCTATATTTCTTTATAAGTATGAATGTCGATTTTAGCTTTGATTACTTGGTTTAATTTAAAATGGATTTTTAATGTAATTATATTTTAGGTTGAAATTACAAGGGAAAAAATAACATTTCCTGGTGCTCGCATTCGGAAGAAAAATGAGGGTATGCCAAATTATGAAAATACTAATATGAAAGGCACACTCTATATAACATTTGATGTAGATTTTCCTAAAGGTGAATTATCAGCTGAACACAGAGAACGTAAGTTTTATTAAGTATTTTTAGTATTTTAATTTTGTGGCATGCATTTGCTTGAATTCTATTTATTTTAGTATTGTCAAAAGAAAATAATTCAAAACTGAGATTCTAAACTTTTTTGTTAGAAGTACTTCACTTTTATGTATTTGTTTATAAAATGTAATGTATTTTCTATCTTCTTTTTTTTTAAAGTTTAGAAATGAGAAGACTGTTACTTTTTCAATAATTGTATACAACTTTCTGTATTCAAATTTCTGAGCTGTGTTACATTGATATAATTACTTCTTACTTGTAAAAGTGTGAATGAATAATTAGTTACTGTTATTTTTAAATAACATTTTTTTGTTTTTAGAAATGTTTAATTTTACTGGTTTATACACAATTTATTACTGCCACAAAGCAAAGTTGGCAAAAATACACATTTATTTTATTCACCTGTGTATGCTTTAAGTCTTCCAGAAAGCATCCTTTTCTAGTAATTTTCAATCCAATTGTTGTATTTGTGAGCCTATTTTCATTTTCGGCAGATTGTCAGGAAGTGCCCTTTTGTATGGTCTACATGCCTTCTTTTAATAGTCTGTATCATATTGACCAGCTGCTGACAAAAATTTAGGCAAGACAAAAAGGATTAAATTAAGATTTTTAATACTCAATTTATGTTAAAGAATGTTGCCTCGTAAAAATTTTTTCTCACTGCATTGTTCAAAGCAGTTGGTTATTTCACATTTCCTTGATAATATCCATGACAGTAATAAGCTCAGCTGCAAGTGATGTAATATAGTTATTCCACCATTCAACGTAGCCGGGGTAGCCTAGTGATCAAGGTATCTAATCGTGGCTGGTTTGAGCCCAGTACCACTAAAGGCCTGCCATGTAAGGGAGTGATGCACTTTAAATCTGTCGAGAGCTCAAACGTCTTCCCGTTGGTGTGGTAGTTAGGAGAGGGGTTGCCAGCTCAGGTGTCGTCCTCGTATCTTGACCATGGTTCAAAATTACGATGTCCGTCGCCAAAAGCCCTTGTGTAGCTGAACAGTGCAATGTTAATATTCATTCACTCCACCATTCCATGTTATACTACCATTCAAGGAGGTGGCAGATGTCCTGGAAAACATTAATACTTTTCATCTGCAATGCTCAGTTATTAACTCTAAATTCTGACATTATACTGCTGATTTGGAATGATTTTTTCTATTTTTGAGTGATGAAATATTTTTAAAAATGTCATTTCTCAATTTTCGCATTATTTTATATTACATTTAGTGCAAACATTCATTTCTACTGTTGTAAGAGGTTTCTGTCCTAATACAGTAATACTGTATCTTTGATCATTTGGTAAATATCAATCCTTGAAATTGTCTGGTAGATTATTTTCCTTGTTATACTTAATTGTGAATGGAAACATGCCAGGATGAATATCCAATTTTATCATGGATCCATCCATTATATCTGACTTAAGGGGTTTTTTTTTACCCAATGATTTTCATTCTGATTAATTTGCTGTTCATATACTTCTTTTCAGTTATTCAGTTTTGGAAAGGAAAAAAAAATCCTGTTCTCAAAGCTCTTTGAGGACTAGATAGTGAATCAAAACGTGTTTGAAGGGTGGGATGTAATGGTTTACTCATATTGTTCCTAATTAACAATATTTTTTTTATGTCAAAAAGACTTTTTTAGATCTCCTCTCACTGCATAGCATTTTGAATTCATGTTGTGATGTAATTTCTTAACCTAACTTGTGTTGTATATTATAAGAGACAAAAATTCTGGATGAAAATTTTCTTATCAGGTTGCTCAGAAAAATAATTATGGAAAGAAATGCAATTATTTTTTCTTTTAAATAGTTTTAATTTTTTGCTGTTCATAATTGTCTTTGGTTATGAAAACAAGATACCTGAACTGCTGAATACATTTTGAATCATTTGTGTTTCTCCTTTTGAAGATTCAAATATTAATTGCTTGTTGAGGGTACTTATAAATACATTTAAACTGTCTGATGGGAACTCTTCTACAAATTGCAATGTAGAATTCAAATGTTTTGTCAGCATTTCTATTTTCAGAATTTAAAATGTCAATAACTTAAAAATTAAAATCAAAGGAAATGTTTCATTTAACAGCTTGCAAACTCCCACAGGTATCTCAAACATGTATTGAAATTCATATGATTTTTGTCTCAATTGTCACCTGAATTGATCAGAAATTAAACTAATTTTTTTTTCAATCTCTGAAAAGGCTTATTATTAAATTGAGAAAAACGCTTTTGGTCATAGAGCATTGAACATTTTTTTTAAAAAAACTCCCCTCCCTTTTTTTTTTAGCAAAATGAGATTTAGTTTTGTTGAATCAAATAAAATGAAGTTGTAGCATTTACCAAGAAGCCATGGTGGCTCTTCAGTTGATAATCTTCCTGTGGTTCTGTTGCTTTGTAAATCTAATGACTCAGAAATTGCTAATTTGATTGTATTGTATTGACTGTATTGCATTTTCTAAATGAGTAATGTAATTATTTGGTTTTTATGAAAAGTGATTTTATGTAGATATCACTATTATAGAATGACAATTTAAAAGTTCAGATCTAACAGTTTGTAGGTTAATTAACGTGAGTCTTGATTTGCTTTAATTATTCACGATGTAATGATTAGATTTAGTTCTACTTTCTAAACATGATGCTTAAACTATCCTATTAAATGGAGCAAATAATATTCCAGAACTATTGGCACACATGTACAGTGAAATATTTTTAACAAGAAAATGCTTAAGACAAAATATCAATTAACGTTAAATAATACAGCAGTCTGGACAAACTACTATGCATTTTCATGCACTTTTTTCTCTTGGCACAAAACGAAAATTGTTTAATGTGAAAAGGTTTCCCTTCTGGGAATAAACAAAAAAAAACCAGAAAACACCGACTGAATTGGACTGTCCTACTGTATCATTGAGGGAATTCGTTGCAATAGGTGATGATAATGTGTGTAGAGCCACAAACATGGCAGGTAAACACATTCTGAAGTTTGTTCAAAGCTCAAAAAATATCATTCACGCAGATTCTGACAATGAAAATGAAATGAATAATGCAGCTCCACATTTCTTGCATCATCCGAAATGGGGAACATCATGAAAAGTAAGCACAGTTATTTAGACGTACCTTCCAATGATGAAATGAATAACAAAATAAATGTCATCGAACAATTTTATGCTACAAAAAAATGCAAAGAAAAATCATATTATAATACATGTAAATCAATTAAGATCGAAATTTATCAGCAGAAAAACAAAGTTAAGATTATATAAGACATTAATTTTGCCTGTGGTGCTGTATGCTAGCGAAACCTGGACGTTGAATTTGGAGACTATACGAGCTCTGGAAACTTTCGAAAGAAAAGCACTGAGAACTATATTTGTACCTGTTAAAGATCAAGGATGTTGGCGTACTAGTTATAATTTCGAGCTATATAGGCTTTACAAAGAACCTCAAGTCATATCCGAAGTAACAGATTGAGATGGCTTGGTCACATCTGGAGAAGCCCTGAAAACAACCAGACCAGAGCTTACACACTGCCCTTAAGAATCCTATGGGATCTCGAACAAGAGGAAGACCGCCAACAAGGTGGATAGATGATGTTGAAAATGACTTAAAAATTCTAAATATTAAAAACTGGCAGAGAGTTGCTGCGTATCGTTGGAATTGGAGGAATCGAGCTGTGGAGGCAGCCAAGACCTGTAACAGGTTGTTACTCTTATAAAGAAGAAGAATACATGTAAATAAAAGACTCTAATAAACTTAATTTTGTTGACTTTTTTTACAGTATCCTGTAATACAAAAAACATACTTCAGTTTCGTGTTAAGCGATTTTTAACTGTATAGTGTTTCTAGTTGATGTTGCTTGTGCTCATAATTTGCGAATGTGTGAACTAGATATTCCTTTTGTGATGTTGTAATTATCGTGTCAAACATTTAAAAATTTTATTTTATTTTTATGAGTCGTTTTTTTTTTTACAGAAATAAAAGAAATATTTAAAGAAGAATCAAAGAAAAAGGTGTATAATGGTCTACGAGGATATTGATAGTGACATGCACTTAGTCAATATTTTTTTGTAATACAGTTGAAAAATAGATGACTGTTTTCTAAAGAATTTTTAAGAACTTGGAAGCCATGCATTTGTTTATTTATTTATTATAAATTATTTTGAAGTTTGTTAGTTTTGTTGATTTTATATATATTTTCTTATGCCGATCAATAACTTATTTATTCAAAACAGAATCATAGATATTGAACGCTCAATTTATTTAAACATTTACATATATCTTAAATTTTGAAATTCCATTAATTTAGCAAGATTGATTTAGTAAACCAGATTTGTTCATTTTTCTGTATTTTCTTCCAAAAACGTTTGTGTGATATTTTTTGCTTTTCGTTGAGAATTATAAGTAATCAATGTATAAAAATAAATGTATTATAATTTTTAAGAATTAAGATTATTTTTGTTTCTAATTTATCTACTTAATTGCAACAGAAACAAATGTTCGAATTACATTTTTAAAATGCTAGGATATGCAAATAGTATTACATGTATTGCATTTAAATTTAGTTTTGAAGATTATTTTTAGTATTGTTTATTATAAAAGGTATTTAATACTCTACTTATTAAAAAGTATTTAATTTCCTCTAAAGATACACCTCAACAGGTACATTTAAATTTGATGTTATGAAAAATACTATCTTGTGAAACTTATTAAATAGTAATTTATTTAATGTCACTATACTACCCAATTTTATTCCTTTGTTATTTTGATTTATTTTCACAGTATTGCTAATTAAAAGATATAACATGTAAACATCTTAAATCTTTAATTTCATTTCTTATGCCACTTTTAATACAATTTTAAATACATTTATTTTAGTTTTGAAATTACTAAAAGAAAATTTTCTGATATATTTACATTAATTGTTTAAATACATTTTATTGCTTTAAACTTTATAAAAGTTACTATTTCAGTATCTTATGTATAATGAGATATTTTACTGTCAATAGATGGTTTTCCTGTTAAACTTTTACATGCTATACTTTTTTTTCTTTTCATATTAATGGAATTTCAAATGTATTTCTAAATCAATAATAATGAAGTTATCAACTTTATTGAATCTTTTTTATTTACTCTTCCATTGCAGTACATATGTAAAATATTTGTAAACTTCCATGTTTCAAAATCCAAGTGTACTTGTCTCTTTTTTAAAATAAAAGTAAATAAATTCATTGTTATAGTGTACTCAATTTGCTTACTTTATGAGAAAATATTAAAGTTTTCACTCTGATAAAATATATTTATTTAATATTAATAAGAATTCTATTTTGTATTGCTTGTTAAGATCATACTTTAAAATAATGTGTGTATTCTGCTGCATGTCGAATCTAATTAAGTCTTGGAATCCTGACTTAATTGAGAATCAATATCTTTCATCACAATATATATTTTTTCAATATCTTTTATCTAGTTTTTCCTGCTCTAAAGAGATTGTTGGAAGATTTTCCCAATCCATTTATATCCATTTTGTGTGTGGGTAGGCCATGTAACATTAGCAAGGAAGTTTTAGACTTTGATATGTAAATGCTGTAAAGGAGGATTGCTTGGTCGTTGGAGGAGTCTGACTGTTGATAGTTGATTGAAAATGTCTAATTTAGGAAAGGCTTTGGCCCATGGATGGGGAGTATGAGAAAAGACGAGGGATGAGATGAACTAATCTCGATGAGTGAATACTGATGATCCATTTAAGTTAGATGTCTGTATCAGTCGAATCTGCCAAAAATATTCCTGCAAAGATGGCGGCCGCATTAAATAATACATATTAAACATATAATGCTATAACTTTGTTCTAAAACGGTTCCTATATCTCCTTCAAATGCATTTATCACAACTGCAAGATTAGGATGAAATGATAAACAAAGCAGTGTCTGCTTTGAACTACACTCGTGTCCATAAATTAGGGATAACGCAAGTTCAGGTAAAGAAAGAGTCGGAAGCAAAACAAATGTGACTTATATGTAAAACCTTTTTCTTAATAAAAGGTAAAGAGCAAAAAGATGTTATATGTTTGATATCATTTATAAAAATTGTGATATTTGCCTCCTGTAGCAAATTATGAAAAAAAAACCTATTTACAAAAAAACAATATTCTATGCTTGGTGTGATGATTAATACATAATGTCTCCCAGACAATGCAATACAGTCCATACAACGCCTAGGCATGCTGAGTGTCAAATTATCGATCTGATCTTGGAGAATATCACACCACTCATCTAGTAATGCTCTCTGAAATGCATTAAGAGGTGGTTGGCAGGTGGCAATCCGTTGACCAAGCATGTGCTCACTAGGTTCTTCAAGTCCGATGAGAATGCTGGGCAGTCCATACGGGTGATATCCTCCAATTGAAGGCATTCGTTTATGATGTTTGCATGGCGAGGACGGACGTTGTCATCCATAAACACAAATTATGCGACCACAGCGCCCTGAAACAAACGTACATGTTCCAGAATGACGTCCCGATAGATTAGCCCTATTATGGTTCCAATTTGAACATACAGGTCAGTTCTGGAACGCAGAATAATTCCGCCCCAAATGAGCAATTCTGTACCACCGAAACAATGTCGTTCTCTTGGTGATAACTTGTACCTGGAGCTCTCCATATGAAAGTCGGGGAGAATCAAACTGCAAGCTAAACCTGGACAGTGAGTTGCAGTAAGTGGAACACATCTGTCAAGTCTTCGAGCATATAGACCAATCTGCCCTAAGCATCTGTACACGGTCTGCCTTGAAACTGCCATACCAGTGGCTGATGGGACAGGTCTGATGTTGTGCTCAGTCTCTTTCTTTTGGCAATAAATGCCGGTCCTCATTCGGTGTCGTAACTCGGGGGCGACTTGTGCTGTAACATCTACTCATATTACCATCGTCATGGAATTGTTACCAAAGCCTGGAGGTGACACTCTGGGTGATTCCAATCTCCTCGGATACTTCCTGCTGGAACGCCCACACATTCCAGACGGCCGATAATTCTACCACTTAAAAAATCATCCAAATGCGTCCTTTGTGTCATAACTATGCGGTTATTGCACTGAAAAGCTTATGAAGCGCTTGCGGACTATTTTACTTCTTTGCCTGTATTCCTTAAATTTATCCCCCTCTTGCACTCCCGTCATTGTGACATACTATCGATGGCTTCCTGCAATTTGCATATGATTCTTGAAGATGTGTGTAGTCTTTTTACAGGTGATGTATATATTTTTTTAGAGTTCGATTTTCGCGTGACTCTGAATTATCCTTAATTTATGGACACGAGTGTATTTACAATTTTCAAATACTTTTTCAGTGTTGTCAAACCGAAGAATAGGTTTAAAATAATTTTTCTTACGATCTTTAGTTAAATAATAGAATAACGTGTTGTGGCGTTTTTTAGTGTGAACCGACGGTAAAAGTTTACTATTGCGAGACATTTTTGAAGGAAACACATTAACTGAATATTTGGAAAAGTCTTCATCATCCGTAATGGAAACAAACATCCTAACAGTTGAAGCCAATCCATCACGAATATACTTTATCTGCGTTAAAAACTAAACTTTCTGTTCTCAATGGGAATGCTGACCTGACGAGAGAGAAGATCAAGATAAACATGTTTTAAATCCCGTAACATTTCGTCACTGAATTGTTGAAATATATGACCAGGTTTTTCCCACATCTATTAGATGGTACGATTTAGGTAGACATTTTTTCCATACAACTCGGCTGCAAAATTATATGTGTGAGATATTGGATAACTGCCGGGTCAAACAGCTGAGTTTAATGGGCAGTAATCACCACATGCGCCTACATCGTATTTTTGTGGCCGAGTGGTCACGAATTCGTGGCAGACTAGTCGTTAGTTCGAGTCTTTATGCTACTGAAGACCCCCACCTCCGTACATAGGGCTCATCCACGCTATATCTGTTGTGTAGAAGTTTAAAGAGTGGGTGCCTACTAAAGTGTCGTTTTCGTCACTTATACGAAATTCAAAATTACGAGATGTGTCACCAATTGTCCTCGCGTTTCTTTAGAGGGTGCAATATTAATAAATATTCATCGTTGTTACTTTAAGAACCAGGTGGATTATATATAAACTACACCATGAAATATTTGACGGACGGCAAATGCCTTAATTAGGTTCAGATATTCGTTTTTTATGGTTTTTAACATGTCAGTTAGCTGGCCAGCGCAGAGAAAAATAGAAGGTCCCTTCGTCTATAGATGTAATGAATTATGCCGCGACTTTTAAGATCCACATTTATACAGATAGGTTGATGAAATTGGGGTATTTAAAAAATAACCGGTCATAATTATTTGCTCTCCGGCCAGAATTTAAGTCTTCTATTTTGAATAGAAACACTGCGATAAGCTATTATCAATAAGTCGGCGTTTGTGTTTTCCCCTCTACCTATGTCGATGCTGCTTTATCCTAACTTTTTGAGAAAATGGGACCGAGAATAGGTCGATTAACATCCGCAATGTGTGTGTGATAAAAGTTCATCCAAATGCTTTATTTAAACCTTAGTATATTATGGTATGTTTACCATAAGTATGAATTGATAAGCCACATTGGCAACAAATGCTGCTATCGATTAAAAATTTTAGTTTCGAATGGTGATCTAAGCGACTATTTCTTATATTTGCACTAGTCATCGTTAAAATGTGCCAGTGAATCAGTTTTTCTGGTTAGCACAGGGCTTTATATTCGAGTTTGAAATGACAACAGCATTTCTTTTCTTACTTATGGGGCTACGGTAGCCCAGTGGTCAAGGTATCGGATCATGGCAGGCATGTCATGAGTTCGAGTCCAGTACCACTAAAGACCCGCCGTGTAGGGGAGAGAAGCATGTTAAATATGCGAAAGCTCAAACGTCCTCCCGTTGGTGTGGTGTGGTAGTTAGGAGAGGGATGCTAGCTCAGGTGTCGTCCACGTCACTTGAACATGGTTCAAAATTACGAAGTCCGTCGTCAAAAGCCCTCGTGTAGCTCAGCAATGCGACGTTAATATTCACTCACATTTTACTTATGAGTGATTCTTAAGAATTAGATCGTTTCCACGGAGAATTCGATCGATTTTTTAATGAAATTTTTCATATGAGTCTTGTTAGTACCGTTACCCGATGTTCAAGTTTACATAATTTGTCTTCTTAGATTGGCTCATCAGAGCAGATATTCTTGGATTCGAGCTACACTGTCTCAAAAAAATTAACAACAAGCCGAAAAATGTCATTAAAATGAAAACTATTTATTGAAATGTTCTCAGATTGAATAGAAGAGGCACCACCACCACACGACGTTTCTGGAGGGCCTCTGCGCAAAAGTAAGCCGTGGGCCCCTACACAGCTGTTGACTTCACATATGGCCCTTTAAATGGGAGATAGTGCATAGCATACGTGTTGTCAAATGGTGTCTATTCTTACAAACAATAACCCGAAACACACACACACAAATGTGAATGACTTACAGTCGCACAAACCAGCTCGACCGACAGCTACCTTCTGAACGAAGGAGTAATAATGGTGTACGGTGGTAGGCCTAGGCCTACACATGGACGATGGTCATCACGTATAACCAGTTGGCATATCCGAAATTCCCAGTTTTTTGGAGAATACAACCGGCAAAAACATTTGACCGTTGAAATTATTCAAATCATTATCGTATTAAGGCTGAATCGAGAACAAGGCGAGGCCCAGTTGGCTCAAGCCTTAAGACATCCCTGATGGAACAATTTCCCTAACTTATGCATTAAAACTAACTTGCCTAACTTGTGCAACTAAATACATTTAGTTGCAAACACCTATCATTGCGAGGGGAAGACCACCCGTAGTGGAGATGTAGACTCGAAAGCGACAATTTATACGTGCAAGTAGGTCCTGATTCACACTTTGTGGGATCTGCGCCTATTCTCGTAGAAGACAATTTTTCAAGTCGTTAAGGTTTCAAGGAGGATTACTCAGAACGAAAAGACGTCTCCCGAGTATGTCCCAGACACGCTCTTTTAGTTTCGAGTCAGGTGAACGTTCTGGCTATTCCATTCAAAGTAGAAATGGTTGATAATGCGAGCTGTATCAACTCTTTAGTAATTTTTCATAAACATGGATCATGTTCTATGGCTGCCAGATATGGAGGGATATATGGGTCGAGGATTACATCCCGATGAATAACTGCTGCCACCAGTGGCGCACACAAGGGGGTCCGACCCCCCTCCCCGAAAGCCATTGATTTTTTTCCGATTGATTATTTTGATTTTGTCGAAAATCGACAAAATCAAAAGTAGCATGATACAAGAATGGTGAACTTTCGACCCCGGAGCCTCCCCCCTTGAAAAATTCCTATCTGCGCTACTGGCTGCCACTGAACCGGAACTTAAGTCGCAGAGATCAGTTTGGCTGTCCGTTGATGCCATTGACACCAGCACGACTGCAGCTACTTTCAGAGATATTGAGAGCTTGAATTCGAGTTCTTAGAATTCTCCAGATCTGCATCCGTCATGATTCGTTTTATATACTGAATCGAGACTCATCAGTGAACAATGCATTGGCCCGTTGCTGTGTTTTTCAATTGATGTGATTCAGAGCCCATTGTAATTGAGCTATTCTTTGAGACGACGTCAATACCACCCAAACTGATGGTCATCTGGAATACAGATGACTGATGCAGTCGCTTGCAAACAGTTAGTCGGAATATCATTATTCCTGATGACTCGGCAACTCTCGAAAAAAGTTGAACTCTTTCTATAACATCGAGCTTGCAGACACAGATAACAGTCATAGCAAGCAATTGTAACCCAAAGACGTCTACTACCAGGTGTTCGTTACACTGTTTATTTTGGTAGAGATTCCAAAAGCGGCTGATCTCCGAACGGTTAACATTTAAGGCTCGGGCAATCTCCGACGGTAATTCTCCAGAATGGATCCGTCCAATTGTATACCAGCTATATTTTCACTCAGATGTCAATGTCTCATTTTCATGTGGAATGAAGAAATTGGCATCAAATAATGCAACGAAAGAAATAAACCTGTTTTCATATCTATCGCATTATGTGTGGTTATAGAAATATTTAACAGTGGAATTGCTTTCGTGTTTCTCTGCAAGTTAATTTGCAATTTTTTTTTACTGCAACCCACTGGCGTGGCTAGTCCTGAGAAGGCCATATGCCAAAATTTTAAGGAGCCCCTTTCTTGGAAAATAAATAAAAATGATCGCGCATTACCAAAACTTACTTCAAAATGTCAAAATACACTGATAAAAAAAAATTAGAGGTACACATGGATTTAACGAAATTACATAAATATTTCTGTTTATTTTTAGTTTGTCTTTGTTTCATTGATGGACCAGCCTCGCTTATTTCTTTTTTACTTTTTTATTCAACCACACAACATATATATGCCATTTACAAGGGCAGCAAATTTTAATTAATTTTTTTATTGTGAGCTTCGAGTATTAGAGTTCTATATTAATGCTCACGTCTGAGTATTAAAGAGAAATTTTCTCGTCTATCTCGTTCCAGAAAAAGTTCTCATCTGCCGGCACAGCGCGGCAAGGAAGCATATTTGCATTTGTGCGCATGCGCCAACATCCCGCCCGGCCTTGCCATGTTTACATGCAAGAACTTACAAATATCATAATTAGCACAATGTATATAAATTTAGCACGTAATTAAATACAGTGATTACAACAATTTAAATGTAATAATAAAGTTAAATCAATAATTTTACACAAATGAAATATAATATAGCTATACATATACACACAATTTACTTAGTATCAATTGGGAGAACAGCTATTTTACTAATAGCTCTTTTAAATTCTACTGATTGAGTTTTAACCTTGACAACTCTCACTTTTCCATCTGACCCATGATTCGACCTAAAGGCCAAGTATTTATAGGTAAGAAATCCTCTTTGATTAAAACCATTTGACCAATCATTAGATCATTTTTCAGTTATCCATTTCGATCAAGTTGCAGTGTATTCAAATAATCAGATTTCCATTTTTTCCATGTCAGTTGCACAACCTTGGTAATATTTTCCCATCGACTGAGACGATTTTCATTTACATCTATTAAATTTGGCTCAGGTATTGATGTTATAGGTCTCCCTATCAATAAGTCACCAGTTGTTAAAACATCGAAGTTATCTGCGTCGCTACTGAAGGGAGTCAGTGGACGCGAATTTAATATTCCCTCTACCTGAATCGTAATAGTGTGTTTCAAATTCTTCAAAGGTAAAGTGAAGATTTCCTATCGCTCTTTTAAGATGGTGCCTCACAGATTTTACACCTGCCTCCCAAAGTCCTCCAAAGTGAGGGGACTTGGGAGGTATAAATTTCCAATCAATATTTTCTGACACGAAATATTTAGCTAAATTTTCTACCGGAAAATTAATTAATTTATGAAATTTCTTTAATATTCAGTTTGCTCCCACGAAATTAGTAGCATTATCTGTGTAAATTTTGGAGCATTTATCCCGTCTACTAGTAAAACGTTTAAGTGTTGCTATCAAAGCATCGGAAGTGAGATCCGATAATAACTCTAGATGGATGGCTTTCGTAGAAAAACATATGCAAACGCAAATGTACATATTTTATTTAGAGTTCCCTTCCTCTGATTTTTATATTTGACTATATATATATAAAAAGGGACCGCATAAATCAAGTCCAGCAATAGTAAATGGGCTCGATATGTTTATTCTTTCACTGGGAAAATTACCCATAATTTGTGAAGAGAGAATGGGTCTGCTTTTGAAGTATGTCACACATTGATGAACGGTTTTACGAGCGATGCTACGACCGCTTAAAGGCCAAAATTTTTGTCGTACAGCGTTTAACAATCCCTGTGGTCCAACGTGAAAGTGTCTTGTATGCAAGCTGTTAAAATAAAGTTTACTTAATTCTGAACCTTTTGGTAAAATCGCAGGATGCTTATGGAGATATGGCACAGAAGCATTTTCTAATCTTCCACCTACGCGAACTATTCCTTCCCCATCTACAAATGGAAATAAATTAGAAATACTACTTGGAATTTCTTTTTTATCAAACAAGGATCTTTGAGCATGCTTAATCAATTTAATTTCTGACTCCTTGAATTCGGCTACAGTTAGAGGTCCAACCTTCTTGGACTTATTCCTACAGTTGTAGTTGAATCCGAAAATATAAGACAAAATATTAGTAACTTTAAAATAATTATTAGAAAGTTCTAAAAGTTCATCAAGGATGCTAGAGAAATCGCTATTCAGCAAGACAGTCTCTTCACTTCTGTCAGCTTCAGGCAATTTTTTCCTTTCTTGAACTACAGTCTCTTTCTCATGTTCTGTGAGGAAGTCTAACTCAGAAACCACTTGCTGAAAGTTTTTAGGAAATTCAGAATCGGACAAAAATTCTGCACCTGCCTACCACCTGGAATTTGACACCAGACAGTCAGCGCTCAGTCCACAAGAGAGGAAGTCTGCTGGGTTTTCCTTACCAGCACAATGGTACCATGAGTGGGGATCTGTTAGGCTGGTTATTTCGTTGACTCGGTTAGCAACGAATTGTTTCCATCGGGTTTTGTTACCCTTTATCCAAAACAGAACTATTTTGGAATCAGTCCAGTGATATTGTAAACAGGATCTTTTAAGATTCACGATCTTTTTCACCTTAGATGCCAGACGAGCAGCGACTAGAGCTCCAAGTAATTCTAGTCTGGGCAGGGTTACACAGTTTAATGGTGCTACACGGCTTTTTGAAGTCACAAGTTTAACAGAAATTCCATTCCTTGACTTAGTTCTCAAATATACGGCAGCGCCATATGCCTTTTTGCTGGCGTCACAAAAGCTATGCAACTCAACATCATCTTCCAGCAAAGCAGAATCTAGAACTAGTCGAGATATTTTTAGATTTCGTAAGTGGGGAAACTCCTCACCCCATCTTTTCCACTCCTTTTCAATATGTGTTGGCAAAGGGTCGTCCCATTGAATTTCTTCTTTCCAGAGTTCTTGAAGGGGGCATTTCATTCTAACGGTGAAATCAGAAATTAACCCTAATGGGTCAAAGATCTTTCCAACTACTTGCAGTATGAAGCGTTTCGTATTTTTATCTAAGAAAACAAATTCCAATAGATTTTTATTATACTCCAAAACCAGTTCAAATGAACTTAATATTTTCAATAATTCTACTAATTTCAAAACATTTCAATAACTTCTAATGTTCTAGTGTTCAAAAAGTTAACACAGTTCAATGTATCAGTTTCAAATATAAAAATTCACCATTTAAAATATTTCTTTTTTTCCTTTCGACTATCAAATATTCAAATAAAATGTAACATACATATTTATAATTATAGTCAATATATATATTCAAAAAATAACTTTTTAATTTATTAAATTCTAGTTCAAACTTCTTTGCTTTCAAAATTCTAAAACTATTTCAAGCTCAGATCCCGGCAGGGATGCCATGTGAAAAAATTAATTTTCTATTTCACGAATTCTAATGTAAGAATAAAGGTATCACTCACCTTATTCTTCCTTTTCTAACGCCCAGGATGAGCTTGACCTAAAAGATTCGATTAAATAGACTCTTAACCAAGAGAATGAGTCTTTTTTTATGCAAAAAAGATTTAATGGATAAGGAAAATGGACAGCTGATACATTTCACGTTCGAATTACAGATTCAACTTCTACTACTGACAAACGTAAACAAAAAAGAGAGTACAGCGCCACTCTAGTTAAACTACAAGTTCGCGTTAGCTCCGTTCGCGACAGACAGTTTCAAGGCAGACCGTGTACAGACGCTTAGGGCACATTGGTCTATATGCTCGTAGGCCTATCAGATGTGTTCCACTTACCGCAACTCACTGTCGCCTGCGATTAACCTGGAGTAGAGAGCATGCATTGTGGACACCACAACAGTGGTCTTGTGTGATGTTTTCCGACGAGTCCAGGTTTAGTTTGCAGTCTGATTCTCAACGGACTTTAATATGGAGAGCGCCAGGTACCCGCGTTACCTCCAAGAGAACACCATTGAACGACACCGTTACGGTGGTGCAGGATGGCTCGTTTGGGGAGGAATTATTCTTGGTTCCAGAACTGACCTGCATATTCAGAGTGTAACGATGACAGGCCACATCTATTGGGATGTCATTCTGGAACAACATGTACGTTTGTTTCGGGGCGCCATGGGTGCTGAATTTCTGTTTATGGATGACAACGCCCGTCCTCACCGTGCAAACATTGTAGAGGAATGCCTTCAATCGGAGGATATCACCCGTATGGATTGGCCAGCATACTCACCGGACTTGAATCCAATAGAGCATGTGTGGGATATGCTTGGCCGACGAACTGCAGCCCATCAACACCCTCCCACCTGTACACCGGAACTTCGGAGGGCATTGCTTGATGAGTGGTGTAATATTCCCCAAGATCAGATTTATAATTTGATACTCAGCATGCCTAGGCGTTGTAAGGTCTGTATTGCATCGTCCGGGAGACATACTCCGTATTAACCATCATACTAACCTTTTTATACTGTTTTTTGTAAATAGGTTCTTTTTTGAAGTTTGCTCCAGGGAGTAAAAATCGCAATTTTTATTAATTATGTCAAACATATAGGATCTTTTTTGCTCTTTACTTTTCGTTTAATAAATAGACTTTACAAATAAGTCAAATTTATTTTGCTTCTGTCTCTTTCTTTGCCTGAACTTCATTACCCTTAATTTATGGTCATGAGTGTAGTTATCAAATGCTAAGAGGCTGTACGGCCCCCATTTTTTTGGTAATATCTATATTTGCCTCTTTGACCGGATATTGTTACATTCTTTCGAAAAGGGACTGTCGTATCCCTCGGGTCGATGAACCCATAAATTTTATAAAATGTAACTCTGTGCGATTGGCAATCGGAAACTCAGCTTGGAAGACAGTAGTGAGTCCGGTCCCAGGATTTGGAGGTGATCCGGTTCACTATTTAAAGAGACGCGCGCAAATTTCGACAGAGATTTTTCCTTAAAATTTTTAGATTAACAATGTAAGTGTGCGTACGAACCAATCGTGGAGACCCCAGACGAACATGCGCTTCCTCCTCTCTTGGAGCATACTAAAGTGTTCCTGTAGCGCAATGGGTAGCGCGCGTTGGGCTTCTAATCCAAAGGACGTCGATTCGAATCCCACCTGGAATGGTCTAATTTCTGAGAATAATATTTCTGGGGCTGCGGTAGCCCTGTGGCTAAGGTATCGGATCATGGCAGGCATGTCATGAGTTCGAGCCCAGTACCTCTAAAGACTTTACCTGTCGAGAGCTCAAACGTCCTCCCGTTGGTGTGGTAGTTAGGAGAGGGGGGTGCCAGATCAAGTGTCATCCTCGTCACTTGACCATGGTTCAAAATTACGAGATCCGTCGCCAAAAGCCCTCGTGTACCTGAACAGTGCGACGTTAATATTCACTCACTCACTGGAGCATACTAAACGCTAATTTCTTTATTGTTTTTTTTTTGTAAATGTAAATTTTAAATGTGCAGTAATAAATTTAATTATTACGTCTAATAGAGATCGTTCAATTTTTGTGTAGTTAAATCTAGTTAATTTAACATTGGCCATCATGCGAACAAAGCAGTGGCGCACACAGGAATTTTTCAAGGGGGTCCGGGGTTGAATGTTCACCATTCTTATATCATGCTCCTTTTGATTTTATCGATTTTCGGAAACAAAACACAGTAAAAAACTAATTTTTGAATAAATAATTAGCATTAATTAATAAAATTAATCATTAATAACAAGTAATTAATTAAATTTTACGTACTATATACTTAGAATTACACTGCTGGACAATTGCTAAGGACGGATCACAAATTGCTATGTAGCATAACATTAAGCGAGGCATGAGGCCTAGTAGGATAAAATATAGTTGCCACACTTTTCAGACATTAGAATAAAGAATATTTATTGTTCTGGAAAGTACAAAAGCTGTGAAACATCTGAAAGAGAAAAAAATGTTCATTTGATCTGCGTACGGAGAAATGGAACAATGCATCTAAAAGTCAGCAGGCACCTTAAAGAAAGGTATCAGTACGGGATATGTCCACCGTGGAGTGTGATGCAACATTCCACACGTCATACCATACTTTGCACAACATTATCCAGCAGCTGTTGAGGCAATTTATCCCATTCCTCTGTGAGTGCACGGATGAGGGTGTTCTTGTTTGTCGGAGGATAGTTTCGACCAGCAACTTGCCTCTCCAAAGCATACCTCACATTTTCAATGGGGTTTAGATCTAGAGAACAGGCTGGCCATACGAGACGTTGAATACCCTCGCTGTCTAGACAATCCTGAACAGCGAGTGTTCGATGACATGTTGCGTTGTCGTCCATAAAAACAAATTTATCACCGACAGCACCACGGAAAAGACGAACATGAGGAAGTAGAACTTCATCAATGTATCATTGGCCCGTCATAGTCCCATTCGCAACCACATGTAGGCGCGTGAGGCCATTGATCATGATGCCGGCCCGCACCATGATACTGCATGTAGGATATCGGTCCTTTTCCTGGATATTTTCTGGACGATAAGCAGTACCACTCTCACGCCAGATCAGTTGGCGTCTACAATCCGATGACAGACTGAACCTACTCTCATCTGAGAATAGTACGCATGTCCAGTCCTGTTCAGTCCAATTGTGATGCTCACGACACCATTGCAAACGGGCAGTACGGTGCTGTCTGGTCAATGGGACACACACAACAGGTCTGCGTGCGTATAGTCCTCCTCCCCTCAAACGTCTGGCAACAGATTTTCGGGAGATCTGCTTTCCTGAGGCAGCAAGAAACTGATTTGCCACCTGCTGAGATGTGGTGCGCCTGTTCCTTTTTGCTGATGGGACGATATATCTGTCTTCTGCAGGCGTCGTACTTCTAACACGACCTCCCCCGTGCCGTCTACTACACATTCCAGTAGTTTTAAATGACTTCCACAGCCGTGAAACAACGCAAGAAAGCGATGTTGAACTCCCCCTGGTAACATCTGTTATTTTTCGCTCTTCTTCGATCTTTCCAATAATTCGGCCACGCATAAAATCATCTATGTGATGTCGGGAAGACATGCCAAAAATTTTAAGTTCGTCTATTAAATCTTTCCTGTAAAACTTTGACTTGAAACAACAACTGTCCACACGCGTCAAAACCTTTAAAGCTCTTATGAACGCTATCACGTGATGAACAGACGTGGAAAAAAAATTTGCATACTCATACTTCTTCTTACTAATTTTCCGCACTTATTCTGTGGCCGCGGTAGCCGAGTGGTATAGGTATCGGATCGTGGCTTGCCTGGTCACGAGTTCGATCCCATTACCACTAAAGACCCGCCGTGTAGGGCAGCGATGCACGTTAAATCTGTCGAGAGCTGAAACGTCCTCCCGTTGGTGTGGTGTGGTAGTTAGGAGAGGGGGGTGCCACCTCAGGTGTCGTCCACGTCACTTGACCATGGTTCAAAATTACGTGGTCCGTCGCCAAAAGCCCTCGTGTAGCTGAACAGTGCGACGTTAATATTAAATCAATCAATCCGCACTTATTCTAATTTTCCCCATTTTGCTTCCTTTCATTTTGTGGTTGCTATGTATGATAGTGGTATCCGTACTTAGCAATTGCCCAGCAGTGTATAATCAATCGGAAAAAAGCAAGGGCTTTGGGGGGGGTCCGGACTCCAGGACCCCTCCCCTTGAGTACGCCACTGGAACAAAGTCATATTGATCTTGGGTTTATTTAGTTTTGAGAATGGACTAAATTCATGTGGCGTCATAGTCACATGATAACTGAGCCAAGTGTTTTCTGCGAATCACTTCATAAATTAATGCGACGTCATAATTATATAATGAATATAATTACATGTTTCCAGCCAATTAATTCATGTGCTTCACTGTTGCACTAACGTCGATCCGAATATTTGGTACCAATCCAGGGCTCTACCCATGAGATGACCTTTTAAATACGCACTCGATAAGTCACTGGGTATTTCAAGTAATTTAATTTGGTTATCTATACCCTCTGAAAATTCGGTGACGTTCTCCGACCCAGAAAAATATACTTCTGATCAAACATTAAATCCTCTCGCGTTTCTCATCTAGGGGTCATATAGTTGAGCGCCATTGTGATGTACCTCCTCTTGGAAGTACATCCCTCGAAGTATCAGCGTGAGTTAGAGGTGTACGGTTAACATAAGAACTAGAATCAAACATTATCTTAATATGACTTTATTAAGATATTCAACTTATGTTTTGAACAAATATAATATTATAAATTAATGAGAGAATCTACGATGAGAGAGAGAGACGCAATACGCAACACACAATATATTTCAGACCTATCTCAATAATTGAACCGCCTAATCTTCAAATATAATAATAATAATTAATCAATCCTACCTTATGCTCTTCTGTAATAAACTTATCTTTATCTACAATGGTATGTACCTGTAGGTTTAACTTCTAATCGATCATCAATATGTTTATCCACAACACGTAGAACTTGAATCTTTGAACGACGAACTTCAATAATCATCCACTACCACAACGCACGTTAATTGTCTGACATTCCTTTACACTACCATTCATCGGGGGGCATCCCGCTTACTCTAAGATCCTATATTTATCCTATATTATTTACATCTCTTCACTTGTCGTTTCTTGGATTTGGTTGGAAAAGAGTTGCCCTTAATTATGGCCCAAAGAACCCAAAGGACTTGTTAAAGAAAAGACGCGTAAGACGCCACAACGTGACTCGACAACCGTAGGCCACCTGTTCTTGACCTTAACCGCTAGGCTATCATGGCCCTCAACTGCTAGAGATTAGATATGAGATACAGATATTGTTGAATTACGCCAGTGCTTCTCAAACTTTCAATACTGGCGCCCCCCTGTTTAATCACAATTTTATCGCGCCCTCCCCCTTATACATTAATAATGTACTAAATGCAATAATAAAGCTCTTTGACGCCAAAGCTACAATACGAGATCTTAATTATAAACCATACAAATTAATAACATAAGTATTAAATTTTGAATACTACTTTTAAGCAAAAAAATTAATTAAGTAATAGGATAATTATTATGTTATTTTTCCTTTCTCTAATTTTAAAATTGAACATATTGCAAAATGCGGTGACTGCTTAGAAGACAAAATATGGATATCTGCTAAATATAGAAAAATAACTCAGAGGGTCAATTTCTAATCATATGCATTCCTTATAAAAACTTTGCTTTGCAAGACAAGCCAATGGAAGTCGTTAATACTTATTAAACTTGTTCTTAATTTAGTATTAATTAATTAGTTATAAAATACTCTATGCAGCCCTGATACATTAAAAGTATGCCGGCTGAAGTACTCGCTCTTTGCAAGAGTTCATTTATAAGAAAATAAAACATTCTTGATATAATAGCTGTATTATAAGGAGAGTAAAGCCAAGTGCGCGACAATGTTTACGAACATGTAAAATGTTTTTTTAAATGATTTCTCAAATTATATTTAGTTTTAAGCAAATTTTAAGCCTCACAGAATTCGAATTTATAATTGATGTTAAATAATGAACAAAAATATAAAATTCCGATGAAGAATAATTGTATTATTTTTAATATTTAAAGCAAAAAAACTTCAACATGTTTTAACCTGGGAGCAGGCGCGCATTCGATACGGTCGAGCGGGGTTATTGAGTCACCCCAATCCTTTTTTTTTATAATTATTTTATTGTACACGATACAAATCGTTATTCCAGTGAATATTTTAACTAATAGAAAGTTTACTTACCTACTTTCAAGGACTTTTCAAATTTCTTTGGTAACAAATAAACAGTTTTGCCCGAATTAACAATTTCGTGATCTGTGTGTCCCGCGCGACCACTTCCGGGTAAAAAGTGTATTCATTATGATAATATGTATGTTACTGCTAAAAACAATTGTTATGCTTTATATGTTTGAAAATACTCATCTTGGTCTATGTCTTGGCCAAGTAATCCATCAAAGTGTGTGTGTGAGTGTGCTCTCCGTGGTTTTCCAAATATTATAAAACTGTTTTGCATGGAAAAAAGCGCAACAGAGAAATACATTACTTACAACTTCCTTAAATGAGAAATAAACACATAAGAGAGGGGTCATAACTAACTGTACCAATAACTTAGAAGGTCAAACAAATTACAGCTATAATGTGCAGTATTTCAAAAATAATGACAGTGGTGAATTTTTTATGTTCCTAAATTTTTTCGATTCTGGATCTGGGATCTGTTTTTTTTCTGAAAGAGTAGAATGTTAGTTTTAAAAAAGAAAACGTAATAAAAACTCTCTCATCATGGGATTACAGCAAATTAAATAATATATTTTTTATTTGGCTATAGGGTCAAAGATAGCTAATTAAGTATTGAAGAAGTTTTTTTTTGATGACTTAATATCGCCTATAACTTATATCAGAGTAAAAGTGCATTTTTTATTATGTCTGAAGTATTTTGTTTTAATTCATTCCAGTAAATTAATTATTTTTTAAACCTTTTATTTTCGATATGCTCGCGCCCCCTCGTAAGGTTATCGCGCCCTCCAGGGGGGCGCGCCCCACAGTTTGAGAAACACTGAATTACGCAGATTTCTCAAAGTCTCGGCTATTTTATCAACTGTGCTAGATAAAGTATTTTAACTTGCACTTTAATTTTTCAATTCCTATTATTAGCTCACACTCTCTATTTATTTACTTATTTATTTATCTTGGTGGAATTTTCAATCGTTAATAAAATGCATTTTAAAGCGCTCAACTGAGCTGAAATTTTATGTACATGATTATTTTGGATGATAATACAATAATTTAATTATTAATAAAAATAAATTGATTAGAACTAATTATTTAAAGAATTACAAATACAATCATGTTGGCATCATTCTTAGCGACTTGAGTCAAAACATGAAACGGTGTTTTTTTTCTCGCGTTTTAAAGCATTCAGTTGAACTGAAATTTTATATACACGATTGTTTCGGATAACAATACGATACTTTAATGATAATTAATAAAAATGAATTACCACTTAATGTTGTGATTCTGTCATATGTATATACATATTTACATTAATTGTAACTATTTAATAAAAAGTAGCTGAAATAAAATTTTTCTTTGTTGATCTAAGTAGGCATTGACTTACATTTTTTTTATATTACTTGTGTGTTTTTAAAAAATTTGAAATTGACGTAATATTTCCTCCGCTTTAATTTTGAGAATTCACTAATAAATTCCCCTTCAATAAATTATTTCGATATTTATGCGATTAGATATGACAATACATAGCTAAATTTTATAGTGGCTGTTTTGTCTTCAACAAATTTGGTGAATACTCTTTGTTGTTTTTGAAGAATTAATTTCCATACACAGTGTCTCACAGTGCCTTTTAAGATTATATTCCTTTGCTCAACTGAAATAAGGGGTTTTCTTACATTATGCATAATATTTTATTCTAGTTTTGGACACAAAAATATTTCAGTTCCAATTTTTCTAGAAAACTACGATGTTCCTCTTCAATTAATCTCTTTTCTTGCACATTGTTCTTGAAGTTTAGATACATTTTTATTAAATGTATCTAATGCAGAATAATTCTTTTCAGTTTAATATGAATAAAAACCAAAGTTAACTTTCATTCGCAAGCATTGAGCAAACATTATGTTCTATCATGAATGCCCTGTGTTTTTTAAACTTAAAAAAAACACACCTATGGTTGTCTCTGAAGTCACTCTCTCTCCATTTTTCCAAGGAGAGATGAAGGAAGAGAAATAAATGTCGCACAAACAAAATGAATCATGGTTCCACTTTAGAGAATAATGTGCATACATGCATTTAAATAAAAAATAATTTATTACAGTAAAATATTAAAAGGCATTTTAATGAAGTATTAAAAATAACTTAAATCATATTTTTATTATCAAATAGGATTGCTTTTAAATCAAGAATAGGTAGCCAAATTTTTTTTAAAAAGTTGGCTTAAAATAAATTTCAAAATGGAAAAATTTTAAATGTTTAAGAGTTTTTAAAAAGTTTTGGTGGGCTGCAACCTATTTGTATTGACGGGCCACATGTTTGGCATGCATGCCTGCTATAGCATAATAGAGTTGTGCTCTTTTTGGCATTTATTTTTAGTTCAACTTATTTATTTGGCTTTGTTGTTGTTTTATTTAAACGTTTTCAAAAAATTTTGAACTTTACTTTGAAACTGAGGTGTTTTTTTTGCCTCACAATTAAATGAAGTTGTGGGAACCCTCCTGGGTTCCACACTGGACACTAAGATTAATTTGAGGCAAAGAATGAACAGACGCAATTTGTATAATAATAAATTATATTTATTCACTTAGTTCAAAATATCAAACTTCTAATGACAAATATTAGGCTATATGTCTACGTCAAAAAGGGATTTACCTTTAAGTTGCCTGACTAGTGAAAAAACGTCAATGTTGATGAAAACGACGAATTTTCTTTTACTTAAAATTTTACATAGTTGAATTTACTGCTTTCTAAAAATACCTTACTTTTGTTTGTACTTCAATTATTTACGAAGTTATAACATTTTTTAAGTCAAGAGAGAGCAGCAAAAACGAACCGGAAGTGTTTGTATTTTAATACTTTTTTTACACTTTTTTGGTGTTTATCGAATTTATTTAAAAAATTACCAACTTAGGTAAGGTAATAACGGGACATGGTGATATTTTTTAAAAAATAATCAATTAGTTTTAAGTGAAATTTGGCAAATAAATTCGTAAAATTTTTGTCACTTTTCGATTTTCTTGTGCCCTTGCTTCTCGATATTTTGTTTCATATTTAACTTTTTTATATATATATTTGATAGAAAATTCTGTTCTTAAAGACAAAATATTAATTAATTATGCATAAAGCAAGGTCTGGGAAATCTAAGGAATTTGTTTCATAATTGGTGCTAACAGTAATGAGAATATTGACACAGAGCTAATCTCAATAATACTTAGTTAGCTGGTGACAAAAAGTTGAAATCTATTCATAAATGTTTCGAAATTTACTCAGAAAGCCTTTTTCAGTAGCATTGTATGGAGTATTTTACTTAAAGATACTGTTGGTTCTGTTAATGAACAGCGCCCTCTAGCTGCTTGTAAAATAAACTTCAGTGTGTGGGTGTAACAATAACTTCGAGAGGTAGTGTACGGAGTAGAGAAATTAAAAGATCACAGTCCACTACTAGTGTTATTTATTGTGCTGAGCCAAAACAGATACAATTATTAAACTTGAAACATTTCACTTAAGGGCATTAGTAACGTTAATTTCTTTTAATTTGTGATATACAGATTTATTATCATCTATATATATATATATATATATATATATATATATATATATATATATATATATATAAAGGAGAAAAGCGACTCACTCACTCACTCACTGACTAATCACGGTATCTCTGGAACTATTAAATCTACAGACTTGAAATTTGGTAGGTAGGTTCCCTTCATGGAGTAGACATCAACTAAGAACGGATTTTGCAAAGATCGAACCCCAAGGGGCGTTACAGATTATTAGTTCCATTATTAAACTATTAGACGCACAGTCTTGAAACTTGATGTGCAAATTCCTTTCATAGAGTAGAAATCCCCTACAAAATGATTTTTAGGAAAATCGTCCTCCAAGGGGCATTGAGAGCGCTTAAGGGGTGTTATGCATAATTATTTCTATTTTTAAACTATTAGACGTTCAGACTTGAAATTTAGTATAAGCGGATTCCTTTCATAGAGTAGAGATCTCCTACAAAATGGGTCTTGAGAAAATCGAATCCCAAGTGGCACTGCGGGGGCCTAAGGGGCGTTATGCATAATTATTTTCATTTTTAAACTATTAGACATTCAGTCTTGGAATTTGGTAAGCGGATTCTTTCATAGAGTAGAGATCCGCTAGAAAATAATTTTTATGGAAATCGAATCCCAAGTGGCGTAGCGGGGACTTAAGAGGCGTTATAGATAATTATTTCCATTTTTTAAACTATTAGACGTATTGTCTCTAAATTTGGTACGCAGATTCATTTCCTGGAGTAGAGGTCCGCTACAAATTAGATTTTACAAAAATAAACCTTTAAGTGGTGTTGCAGGGTTTAAGGGGCGTTATAGATAATCATTTCTGTTTTTAAATTATTTGACGTACAGTCTTGAAATTTGGTAAGCAGATTCCTTTCCTGGAGTAGAATTTCGCTACAAAATAGGTTTTGTGAAAATTGACCCCAAGTGGAGATGCGGAGAATTAAGGGGCGTTATAGGTAACTATTTTCTTTTTTAAACTATTAGACGTAAAATCTTGAAATTGAGTAAGCAGATTCCATTCATTAACAAAGAGGCCGAACTGAGTAATAGAATCATCCTTTCTAGACCTCCCGTGAACTTAGAAGGAGGAAAGAATGAAATCTGTTGCACTTTCGAAGGAGTTTGCAAAATAGAAGTAAACGCTTTCGGAATGATTTTTCTGGATAGAGAAAAACGCTCAAATGATTAATTAATAATTTTTAATTCAAAATAAAACACATTCTCCTTGTGTATGAGAAGACAGTTTCAATTACATTACAACAGTTAATACTATACAATAACGAGAGGTTTTCACGCGCGGACGTAGGGACGTCTGCTTTCTTCAGAATAATACAAAAGTAATTTATAAGCATAATATAAAATAAATTAAAATAAAACTGAAATGTGCAAAGGTACTGCGATGCATGAGCATGAAATCTATGGGCAAATAAAGTAGTCATTAGTAGGAATGAAGTCTGCAAGAGCTGCAGTTATTGAACGGAAAATAAACTAAACATTTTTGGAGCGTAGAGTTAGTTCATATAAACAATGTTTCTCAACTATTAAAATAGCACAATTTCATATTAAAAAAGTCACCTGTTTCCCCTACTGTATTCGTGATGTGTTAATTCAGCAATGCCGTTGTGATGTACCTGCCCTTGGAAGTACATCCCTCGAAGTATCAGCATGAGCTAGAGGTGCAGGGTTAACGTAAGAACTAGAATCAAACATTATCTTAATATGACTTTATTAAGATATTCAACTTAAACTTTTTGAACAAATATAATATTACTACTTCATGAGAGAATCTACGATAACACAATGCGCAACACACAATATAATACAGACCTATATCAATAATTGAACCGCGCCTAATCTTCAAATATAATTATAGTAAGTAATCAATCCTACCTTATATTATTCTGTAATAAACTTGTCTTTATCTACAGCGGTATGCAGCTGTACATTTAACTTCTAATAGATCACCAATATGTTTATCCACGACACGTAGAACTTGAATCTTTGAACGACGAACTTCAATTATCATCCAATACCACAACGCACTTTAATTGTCGAACATTCTTTACACTACCATTACATTGTCATCATTGCCCTCACGCTTACTCTAAGATCCCATATTTATCCTATATTATTTACATCTCTTCACTTGTCGTTTCTTAGATTTGGTTGGAAAAGAGTTGCCATTAATTCTGGCCCAAAGAACCCAAAGGACTTGTTAAAGAAAAGACGCGTAAGTCGTCACAATCCCCTCCAAAAAACAAAACGTGATTTATTCGAGGGTCTTGATGGCCCTTAAGAAATTACATGCTTAAATTTTTCCGAAGCAACGTTCACCGCGGTCGGAATTCGGGAGGGTGACCTCTTGAATTCAATTGTGCGGTGTTCACGCTTCAGCTTTCCTTTTCGGCCACCAGATGGAGGCATGATTCTGTACTATCTAGAGCTCTCTTAAAATTCGTTTCACGTCCAGCAATCATTAATTAAATCGTTCCTTCGAACGACCGCTTATATTTTTGAGAACTGGACATTCCATATCTACATCTATCAATTATTATTCATGATTGTATCACATGTATGACTTCATTGCGTCATTATTTTTCCTAAAACCGCATTGTATTTTTTCTATCTTGTTTAGTCCTTCCCTACCCCCTTTATCCCCGGCAAAGTGCAAGTTGGTTCATTTTAAATTTTTACTCAAAATTTGTATTCTCCCCCCTAATTTTGCATGAGATCTTTGAATTTTTATTCAAGATCTCCTTGTCTCGGGTCGTTTATTTTCGGATCGACCCAATTCTTTTCCACGCCCACTTTTTTGCGAGTGAACGGCTTCGGCCAATCAGATCGTAGGAAAGTGGATCGGCTGTTTCTCCGGACGACAGACTAATTCTGTCGCCGTTCCAGCAGTATTGATCTGCCCATCTAATTAAATCTTTTAAATTTAAATTTATGTAACCCCACTTTTCGACTCTTAATTCTTAAAATTCTGATGAGGAGGTACGTCCCGTTCCGGGACAGGCACTCCGCAATTGACATGCCACTTGTGCTTAAATTTTATTCTAATCGTTAATTTCTAATGCTTCACTTAAATTTTAATTTTTACTATTCATCTTAAGTTTAATTTTTAATATTTCTCCTTAATTTGAATTTCCACAGCTTCAATAAATTTTACTTAATTAAATAGACCAAAATTCAAAGTCATGCATTTTAATCACTGTAGATTCTCACATGTACAGAATAAATAGACGTGTCCCATCTGGGTAACAGAGCCGGAGAAAAACCATATATGACTTAAATGGTAGAAAAAACGAGGCCAACACGTCTCTTAACTAACTTAATTCTACCTAAATGTTTACTTAAATTCTAACAATTTTTCATCTTTACATCTTCTCTTTAGCTCCGTTCTTTGTATAGGTTAATTTCTTATAGACTTCAGGGTCTGTTACCCTGAAGCAAAAATTTCTTAAATACTTTGAAAATTTTTTTTTACACATTATGATTACATTTCACAATTTTTATACAGTACATATCACTTTTAAATTGTAACTAATTTCTATACATATTTTTCATCTGGTTCTTTCAAAAACTTCCTCTCAAATCGCGTAGCCCTGGATAAACGTTATGTTAGTATGCTATCTACATCGCGTTTCCCAAAACCAGATGTTCATTAATTTCAAACTGTAACAAGTTGGGGCGTGTCAGGGCAATCTGCTATTTTATATAGTTAGACAAATTATCTTTTTTTAAGTAAATTCTTTCGCTTCATTTTTTTTATTTTAATCAAAGCTTTCAGTTTTTGAAACATGATTATTTTATTATAAGATACCGAAAAAATTAATAAAACATCAAACTCTTTAAAATTTGGAACCTTTTCAATTCCGAATAAATTTAAACTTCATCAAATCATTTGAAACATTTTCTTACACTTTGATAAAAATAATAACGGAAAAAAAAAACTAATTAAGATTTATTAGTTTTTTTTTTTTTTTTTTTTTTAGATTTCAAAGCTTAAGTGTTCAGGGGAAGTTTAAGTACAGTGTGTGTGTGTGTGTGTGTGTGTGTGTGTGTGTGTGTGTGTGCCTGGTTATATATTGTTAAAATACACCGAATTATATTTGAATTTTAAGTGCTTGAACTTCAGTTTACATCAAAGACAACATGAATGAAGATTTTCACACATTTTTTTTATAACTTGAATGTTTGAATAAGTGGTAATCAAAAATATATACAGAAACATTTACAGTAGACATTTATGCATATAAATAAACATAAAAATCAATTTTAAATTCGAGCTATTGAAAAACATTCGAATTATATATTGTTCAAAAATATCTATTTATACAAAATACCTCAACATTTATCTTTTTTAAAGGCTAACTGAATAAGTAATTAAAATCTGGATATGTTTTGAAATCTCGACCTTATAAAGCTAGAAATTTTATGTTAGAAATTCCATTTGAAATTTCGAAAAAAAAAATGCATCGCGCAGTTAAAAATTATTTACCGTAAGTTTTAGCAATTGTTTGAGTATAATAATTTCAAATTTTATTATATAGTTTTTGGTATATTTTAATATATTTCGGCCGCGGTAGCCGAGTGGTATAGGTATCGGAACGTGGCTTGCTTTGTCACGAGTTCGAGCCCAGTACCACTAAAGACCCGCCGTGTAGGGCAGCGATGCACGTTAAATCTGTCGAGAGCTGAAACGTCCTCCCGTTGGTGTGGTGGGGTAGTTAGGAGAGGGGGTGCCAGCTGAGATGTCGTCCACGTCACTTGACCATGGTTCAAAATTACGTGGTCCGTCGCCAAAAGCCCTCGTGTAGCTGAACAGTGCGACGTTAATATTCAATCATTCATTTAATATATTTCGAAGATTTCATGCAATTCGGTTGAAAACCGCATGCTAAGAGCAAAAAATATACTAAAAAAATTGATGAATATACAATTACAATAAATTCTTACATAGAGAAGCAAAACTGAGAAGCTAAAGCGTAGGAATAAAAAATTTTGAGTATATCTGAAGTAGTTTTCGAAATATTTATTTTAAAGTTTAGAAAATTTGTGTGCGTTATGTTATACTTGATATCAATTAAATGGTTAAAATAATGTGTTAATATTAGTCATGTAATCGTTTGATGACACATTCATATACTAATAAAAATTATCATGGTCATTGATGCGAATGTCAAGAATTTTATGTAATTTTAAATTCAGACATTAAGATATTGATGTAGAAAATATAAAACGACCATCTAAAATGCATGAAAATGCAGTCTGCTATAAAATGATCTTGACAAACAAAATCCGGCATTTTCACTTACTATGGCAGAGCCGGCTTAGTCAGGGGCGATCTGGAAAAACAGAGAGAGAACCGCGGTTTTGATGGATGCCGCTCTAGCTTTTAACCCTCTAACTGGATACCTTCATCCTGAAAAGTTATTCCGAAATCGTTTAACTCTTATTTTGCGATTCCCTTCAAAAATGCAACAGACTTCTTTCTTATCCCCCTTTTAGAACTTGGGAGGTCCAACGGGGACAATTTTACGACCCAGTTCGGTCGCTTTGAAAAGTAAGAACCAAGAGATCAATCGTTTACAGCTAGCTGTTATGTTGCCTTGGGCAATCTTCTTTGAAAGCGTAGTGAAATACGGTGTTTCTTTCTCCTATATGTTCAGTCACAGTAAAATTAAAAATGAAATGAAAGGTAAAAAAAGAAAAAAAAAAAATAAATAAATAGTATGTTAGAAGTTAAAAAAAATTATATTTTCTTCAAAGAAAATTTATTTTTCTGTCATTTTTTAAAAATTAAAATATATATATATATATATTTTTGGTATTGCGATTTGAACCAGAAAAAGCATCCTGTATTCATTTTTGAATATGAGAGTAAGAAAAACGCGCTCACTTTCCTGTTTTTTAAAAAGTAATGAGGTAAAAGAGCAAAGGCCCTATCTCATTTTTAAACAATAACACAAATATTACATACGATGATTATATTTATGAAATAAAACCGATCTTCTTTATTCAGTTATATTTTTAATTTAAAATAGCATAAAAAAGGATTTCAATACTTTTAATTTATTTTAATTAAAATCATATAAAAGATATTTTTATGTTAACTGAATATTTTTCGGAAAAAATTTAAATTTTCCTTCCTAGTGTTCTCTTTTTCGAACTTCTTGTATTAAATAAAAATTCCTTTTCTTCATCGGCATTTGTGATGGACATAACACACATTCAGTCAATAATTTTTAATTTTAATGGGGGATATACTTCTTCAAATGCGCATGACAGTACTTCTAACCATTTTCTACTCAAGTTAAATTTCTTATCTTTCTGTTTCTTTTATTACAAGGGAAAATGTCACACATCGATAACTACATTTTCGCACAATTCAGTCATTACAAATTCTATTGTGAGAAAAGTTCTCCCTTATTAATTTTGTCTTTCAAAACAGTACACTTAAAACAATTTTGTTCAGTGAAGTTAACCGACAGTTCCACAATGTATTCATACCAAATTTAAAAAACAAATTTAACACTTGAAAATGTATCCTGTATTAAATTTTTCAGTATACACACAAATATTTCCTGCTGTAGGGAAGATATAGTATGAGATGTGGTGTGAGGTTGTGAAAGAATGTTTTCGTACGTGTAGACTATTTTTGAAAATTTAAATATCACTGAAGCTGATCATATAACTACAAATGAGCCTTATTTTAATGTGTGCTAGTATCAAAGTAAAACACTTTACAATATTAAACAGCCTATGGGTTTATACTCAATATCAAACTATTCGCAAAATGGCTTACAACTTCTATTTAAATTGTAAAGAAACTGAAATATAAATATATCTTACTGCAGTCAAAAATATTCATAATATGTAAGTATCCTGTTGCTCCACTTATTTCTGTACATTTTAAAAACTGTAGCTGAATGCAATTTTTTATATTTATAAACGAGGCATAACAGCTCACACAGTCGTAAAATGTCCTTATTATTTTTAAATATACTACTTTAAAACGTATATGGATTGTAAGATCAGTTGTAAAATCCCTAAAAGCTTTTAGAGGAGCTAAAAACATGTAATTTTGGACTGATCAAATTTTTAATATAATACACAAATAAATATACATGTTATTAAGCAAATACATTTGAAAAATCAAACTTCCTTCTGAAATAAACGTAATTGAAAGAAAAATGTTTAATTTCAAATGAGTGGAAATACATGTTTATCTAAGGGGTATCCCCAATGTGAGGTAATCCTCAAACTTAAGACTCAAACTTAGAAGCACAACAATCCATGAGGGCCAGAACTACTGTGCCCATCATAATACACGTGACCATTGGACGCTGAGGTGCATGAACAGATGTTCCGATTTGGTGGTCTGTCTGAAGAGAGACCTTCAGTGTTTAAGACCCGAAGCAAGCTTAATACTCATTTATCGACCCAATGTAGCGGGGATGAAAGGCAGAGTCGACCTTGCGCAGCCCGTTAATAGAACCCCAGACCTGTGGTGTGGAAGCACTATACACTTTCACTCAATCCTATTCGGTGAAAAATAAAATTTAATGTTAGAATCTTATATAAATCCCTAATGAATGAAGGAGTCCAAACTTTTTTTTTCATGTAAACTGTTTAGACGGAAATGGTTAATTATGAACATTTCACAAGTTGCATAAATTAAAATTAACCGTTATAGTTTACATAAATTTTTAAGGGTACAAAAGGTGTATTTCGGCTGCACGAATTAATTTTAAAAGGAATACGGTTACGAAAAAGTAGTAAAAATCTATATAAAGTAGGGTTGGTTACCTTAGATATTGTTGAACACAACAATGTATTGGAAGCCAATTCCACAATTCGTTGTTATAAAATGTATGGAAAATTACAAGATTTATTTTTGCATTTGTAATTTATATATATATAATTTTTCGTGGGAGCTTTAAAAGCTAGAGCGGCATCCATCAAAACCGCGGTTCTCTCTCTGTTTTTCCAGATCGCCCCTGACTAAGCCGGCTCTGCCATAGTAAGTGAAAATGCCGGATTTTGTTTGTCAAGATCATTTTATAGCAGACTGCATTTTTCATGCATTTTAGATGGTCGTTTTATATTTTCTACATCAATATCTTAATGTCTGAATTTAAAATTACATAAAATTCTTGACATTCGCATCAATGACCATGATAATTTTTAGTAGTATATGAATGTGTCATCAAACGATTACATGACTAATATTAACACATTATTTTAACCATTTATTTAATATTAAGTATAACATAACGCACACAAATTTTCTAAACTTTAAAATAAATATTTCGAAAACTACTTCAGATATACTCAAAATTTTTTATTCCTACGCTTTAGCGCTTCTCAGTTTTGCTTCTATGTAAGAATTTATTGTAATTGTATATTCATCAATTTTTTTAGTATATTTTTTGCTCTTAGCATGCGGTTTTCAACTGAATTGTATGAAATCTTCGAAATATATTAAATGAATGATTGAATATTAACGTCGCACTGTTCAGCTACACGAGGGCTTTTGGCGACGGACCACGTAATTTTGAACCATGGTCAAGTGACGTGGACGACACCTGAGCTGGCACCCCCTCTCCTAACTACCACACCACACCAACGGGAGGACGTTTCAGCTCTCGACAGATTTAACGTGCATCGCTGCCCTACACGGCGGGTCTTTAGTGGTACTGGGCTCGAACTCGTGACAAAGCAAGCCACGCTCCGATACCTATACCACTCGGCTACCGCGGCCGAAATATATTAAAATATACCAAACAAGCTATATAATAAAATTTGAAATTTTTATTATACTCAAACAATTGCTAAAACTTATGGTAAATAATTTTTAACTGCGCGATGCATTTTTTTTCGAAATTTCAAATGGAATTTCTAACAAAAAATTTCTAGCTTTATAAGGTCGAGATTTCAAAACATATCCAGATTTTAATTACTTATTCAGTTAGCCTTTAAAAAAGATAAATGTTGAGGTATTTTGTATAAATAGATATTTTTGAACAATATATAATTCGAATGTTTTTCAATAGCTCGAATTTAAAATTGATTTTTATGTTTATTTATATGCATAAATGTCTACTGTAAATGTTTCCGTATATATTTTTGATTACCACTTATTCAAACATTCAAGTTATAAAAAAAATGTGTGAAAATCTTCATTCATGTTGTCTTTGATGTAAACTGAAGTTCAAGCACTTAAAATTCAAATATAATTCGGTGTATTTTAACAATATATAACCAGGCACACACACACACACACACACACACACACTGTACTTAAACTTCCCTGAACACTTAGGCTTTGAAATCTAAAAAAAAAAACTAATAAATCTTAATTAGTTTTTTTCCGTTATTATTTTTATCAAAGTGTAAGAAAATGTTTCAAATGATTTGATGAAGTTTAAATTTATTCATTTTTAGTGGTTGGAAAATTGAAAAGGTTCCAAATTTTAAAGAGTTTGGTGTTTTATTAATTTTTTCGGTATCTTATAATAAAATAATCATGTTTCAAAAACTGAAAGCTTTGATTAAAATAAAAAAAATGAAGCGAAAGAATATACTTAAAAAAAGATAATTTGTCTAACTATATAAAATAGCAGATTGCACTGACACGCCCCAACTTGTTACAGTTTCAAATTAATATGAAACCAAAAGAGAATTGTAACATATTTTACTTATGCGTTGGGACTTTACAAAACTTTAAAAAAACGAGGTAAAACAAATTAACACTTCCTGGGGTCTAAAGAAATTTCCCCTCGATTTTTACGATTCCCCCAGGGTCAAAAAACGGGGTTCCCTGCGAGCCATAAAACTCCTGCTGTGTTGCTTCCTCCGTCCCTCATTATCTTTCAAGTTGTTAAACCTTAAAAGGGGGAAAGGATTTCAGAAAAGTGCGGTTAATCCGCTTTTGAAAACGTTACTTGAAGGCAGAAAAATCCGTGCAGTCCATTTTCGAAGCATCTTTACACTGACGGAATTTTCCGTGCTATCCGGTTAGAGGGTTAAAGCTCCCAGGAAAAATTATATATATATATAAATTACAAGTGCAAAAATAAATCTTGTAATTTTCCATACATTTTTATAACAACGAATTGTGGAATTGGCTTCCAATACATTGTTGTGTTCGACAATATCTAAGGTAACCAACCCTACTTTAGATAGATTTGTACTACTTTTTCGTAACCGTATTCCTTTTAAAATTAATTCGTGCAGCCGAAATACACCTTTTGTACCCTTAAAAATTTATGTTAACTATAACGGTTAATTTTAATTTATGCAACTTGTGAAATGTTCATAATTAACCATTTCCGTCTAAACAGTTTACATGAAAAAAAAAGTTTGGACTCCTTCATTCATTAGGGATTTATATAAGATTCTAACATTAAATTTTATTTTTCACCGAATAGGATTGAGTGAAAGTGTATAGTGCTTCCACACCACAGGTCTGGGGTTCTATTAACGGGCTGCGCAAGGTCGACTCTGCCTTTCATCCCCGCTACATTGGGTCGATAAATGAGTATTAAGCTTGCTTCGGGTCTTAAACACTGAAGGTCTCTCTTCAGACAGACCACCAAATCGGAACATCTGTTCATGCACCTCAGCGTCCAATGGTCACGTGTATTATGATGGGCACAGTAGTTCTGGCCCTCATGGATTGTTGTGCTTCTAAGTTTGAGTCTTAAGTTTGAGGATTACCTCACATTGGGGATACCCCTTAGATAAACATGTATTTCCACTCATTTGAAATTAAACATTTTTCTTTCAATTACGTTTATTTCAGAAGGAAGTTTGATTTTTCAAATGTATTTGCTTAATAACATGTATATTTATTTGTGTATTATATTAAAAATTTGATCAGTCCAAAATTACATGTTTTTAGCTCCTCTAAAAGCTTTTAGGATTTTACAACTGATCTTACAATCCATATACGTTTTAAAGTAGTATATTTAAAAATAATAAGGACATTTTTACGACTGTGTGAGCTGTTATGCCTCGTTTATAAATATAAAAAATTGCATTCAGCTACAGTTTTTAAAATGTACAGAAATAAGTGGAGCAACAGGATACTTACATATTATGAATATTTTTGACTGCAGTAAGATATATTTATATTTCAGTTTCTTTACAATTTAAATAGAAGTTGTAAGCCATTTTGCGAATAGTTTGATATTGAGTATAAACCCATAGGCTGTTTAATATTGTAAAGTGTTTTACTTTGATACTAGCACACATTAAAATAAGGCTCATTTGTAGTTATATGATCAGCTTCAGTGATATTTAAATTTTCAAAAATAGTCTACACGTACGAAAACATTCTTTCACAACCTCACACCACATCTCATACTATATCTTCCCTACAGCAGGAAATATTTGTGTGTATACTGAAAAATTTAATACAGGATACATTTTCAAGTGTTAAATTTGTTTTTTAAATTTGGTATGAATACATTGTGGAACTGTCGGTTAACTTCACTGAACAAAATTGTTTTAAGTGTACTGTTTTGAAAGACAAAATTAATAAGGAGAACTTTTCTCACAATAGAATTTGTAATGACTGAATTGTGCGAAAATGTAGTTATCGATGTGTGACATTTTCCCTTGTAATAAAAGAAACAGAAAGATAAGAAATTTAACTTGAGTAGAAAATGGTTAGAAGTACTGTCATGCGCATTTGAAGAAGTATATCCCCCATTAAAATTAAAAATTATTGACTGAATGTGTGTTATGTCCATCACAAATGCCGATGAAGAAAAGGAATTTTTATTTAATACAAGAAGTTCGAAAAAGAGAACACTAGGAAGGAAAATTTAAATTTTTTTCCGAAAAATATTCAGTTAACATAAAAATATCTTTTATATGATTTTAATTAAAATAAATTAAAAGTATTGAAATCCTTTTTTATGCTATTTTAAATTAAAAATATAACTGAATAGAGAAAGATCGGTTTTATTTCATAAATATAATCATTGTATGTAATATTTATTGTGTTATTGTTTAAAAATGAGATAGGGCCTTTGCTCTTTTTACCTCATTACTTTTTTTAAAAAAACAGGAAAGTGAGCGCGTTTTCTTACTCTCATATTCAAAAATGAATACATGATGTTTTTTTCTGGTTCAAATCGCAATACCAAAAATATATATATATATATATTTTAATTTTTAAAAAATGACAGAAAAATAAATTTTCTTTGAAGAAAATATAATTATTTTTCAACTTCTAACATACTATTTATTTCATTTTTTCCTCTTTTTTTTTACTATTCATTTCGTTTTTAATTTTACTGTGACTGAACATATAGGAGAAAGAAACACCGTATCTTTTTCAAAGAGGATTGATCAAGAGAAGATATCTACGCTTTTTTCAAAGAAGATTGCCCAAGGCAACTTAACAGCTAGCTGTAAACGATTGATCTCTTGGTTCTTACTTTTCAAAGCGACCGAACTGTGTCGTAAAATTTTCCCCGTTCGACCTCCCAAGTTCTAAAAGGGGGAAAGGAAAAAAGTCTGTTGCATTTTTGAAGGGAATCGCAAAATAAGAGTTAAACGCTTTCGGAATAACTTTTCAGGAGGAAGGTATCCAGTTAGAGGGTTAAAAAAGATAAAGTATTTTTCCCCTGATATTTTTTTAAAATTCAAATCGTCCTTTTTTTATTTGCCTTTAGAATTAGCAGACCAATCTAAATTGTATTTTCTGGAGAATTAATGGAGACAAATTTTTAACATACAGTTGAAAGATGTTTGTCTATCTGAATCTGAGCTTTCAAATTTTGGAGAATTGTTTTGGTGTCATATTTTTAATGTAAAAAACGCAGTTAATAATCCATTTTTAAGAGATTTAGCTATATTTGCTTTACAGCCTACCCATAAGTAATGCCATTGTAGAAAGGGCATTTTCCAGAGTGACCTCAAAAAAGACAAAATTAAGGAATCGAATGTGCATCGAACTGTTTGAGTCAATACTCAGAATCAAAATGACTTTGGAAGAATGAAGGAAGTGCTGTGTTGATTTCATTCCATCGCCACAAATGCTTCAATATAATTCAGAAATTTATTAAAAAGACACAGTAGATCACGATACTTAGCAGGAAGAATTTGAATGCATTTTAAATAAATTACATACTTAAAGCCTTTTAACGTAGTTTTACAAAATTAAAAATTATATTTATAAATTGCAAGTAAAAATCGAAGTGAATCGCTACTTTTTGCTACTTTTTTCCCCCTCTTCGTGCTATTTTGCTGCATAAGTTTCTGGCAACTCTGGTTAGGTGATTTCTTAAAAGTTTCTTCAGCGATGGGTGCACGCAAGAGTCCAAATGTGGCTCATCTTAAGATTCTATCATTATTGATTTTAGAACTATAATTTACAAGTTTTCAATTTCAGTGCTTCAAAAAATTCATTTAAGGGAATTTTTCGTTTTCGGTGCACGTGAAACTTTTCATTTTCTTTTCGTATGCAAAATTTAAGTTTGAAAATTTATAATGAAAATTATCTTAAAACTTTTGTATATGCAAAAATACAAAGCTCATTATTAAAAAAAAATATGCCTAAACTAGTCAAAAATGTATTTATTTGTTTAACACTCAAGTCTTTAAAAAATCCAAAAACGAAAAATGTGTTGTGTATGTGTAAAAAAAAGTAAATAAATTTTAAAATTTTACAGTTTTTTAAAAATAAATAATTTTTGCTGTAAAATGTTAATGTTCTTTGGTTATTTAACATTTTTAAAAGAGTTAAAACTGCGTAAAAAATTTATACGGTTATTTTGTATTATGAGAATATTTTAAACCTCCGTGTACTGATGGTATTGTACAGCAGAGCTCTGCGACCTTTTCATCGCCGCGGACCGGTTAACATTTGTTAATTTTACCGCGGCCCACTGAGGGGGAGGATGTTGTTTGTTTATATTTTAGACTGTTTTGATATAATAATTTTAATTAATTGTATTTAATCGTGACTTCTGAATAAAATATAGTTACACCAAAAATGAATATAATGTGATTTAACAAGGAATATTAAGTGATTTTCATAAAAAGTAGCCCAGGCCTAAGAAAAACATACTACAGTAAATAAAAGAGAAATAATTTGATGTTTCTTGTGCGAACCGGTAGTTGATCCACGGACCGGGGGTTGCGAACACTGCTTTAGAGTATCAATTTTATTAATTAGCTCTAACGGATTAAATTTTCCGCACCTGAGTATATTATTTATGTATATCCCTTAATTTTCAATGTAGTGATTCAAAAAATAAAATAAATAAAATTGCAGGGGGAACGTTTGAAAATGGGGTTAACAAATCTTACAAAAGTAATGTGAATCAAGTATTTAAAAAAATGTAATTTATATAATTGCAATATATTACATTACGTGATCAAACACATCCTCATAAAATTTCACATATATTGAGATTTAGGGGAAAAAACATAGTTTCTCAGAAAATGTATTTAAAGATTTTAATACAATATAAAAAATATTTTACTAATTGCACATTTTTTAAACTCTTCATATTTATAGCTCAAGCTCTCTTTAGCTTCATGTTTAACTGATTCGGACTTTTTTTTTACCATTTTGCTGTTTTCCGGAGAGTTTTATAGCCTATATAACAAATGTCGTTTTTAGTGAAATTTTGATAATAAATTGAAGTTACGATCTGTTACTCAAAATTCGAATAAATGTATTCAAATAATATTTGTACAGTACATAAATAACATCTTTAAATATATTAAGAATCAAAAGATTTGTAATACTTTTGAAAGTTTCGTAAATATGCCAAATTTTGTGCAAAAACTCGATTTTTAAAAAAAATAATGTTTATTTTCATAAAAAACAATAAAGTACGTAAATATATACACAGAGATTAGATTTTGATTCAAAACACAGATAAAACTACATAAAACTTATATTCTGAAAATTTCAATTCAATATCTTGAAAATATTTTGTGTAGGGATCTGCTTCCTGTTTCAAAAATTTTCACCAAAACTGCGTATTTTAGGTAGACACATACCTTAAATAATAATATTTCCTAAATTTTCAAAGAAATAAAGTAAGAAATTAAAAAAAATACCACTTGTTTAAAAAAAAGTGTAAATCTTTGAAAAAAAAAGACTTACATAAGAAAATAAACTATTTTTGAGTGTATAGTAAAATCTCTATTTTAACCTTTTTAACAACACTAAAAATGTTCTTGAAAGCTTTTTAATACTTTGTGTGGTCTTCTTTATGTAGCGGAAGAATAAAAATTGCGAAACACTCATTTATGTCATTGCTTGTGGCGTATTCAAAAGTTTGAATCACTCATGGACCCTCACTTTTGAATGCAATTTATTCTGCTCTGTAATCTTAACCCATTTAAGCCGCATTCACACCAAGGCAATCAGCGTCAAGCGTTGAGCGTCTAGCCAATCAGAGACTTCATCTCGGGTAAGATGAAGCCTCTGATTGGCTAGACGCTCGACGCTGACATCCTTGGTGTGAATGCAGCTTTAATGTAACCAACTTAAAGAAATTTACTTCTATATTAATATCACTAATTTTCCTCACATTAAATCGAGTAAAGTAAGTTTTTTAAGACTGTTTTGTTATCATATAAGGCAAAGGTCTCTAGGTAACGTTAGCTATAGGCATTGCCTTGACTTAACTTGCTGGGCACAGTTTCTCACCAACAAAATAATTTATAAAATATAAGACTTTAAATTTAAAAATAAAATAGGGATTAATCATTATTTATTATTTTATAATGAAATATGAAAATAATTTTACTTCTTCATTGTGTCCAGCGACCTCTCTCCGGTAGAATGTGCAAATCTTCCTTGATTATCAGTCTCAATTTATACTATGTGATGTTGTTGAACTGTAAGGATGAACATTTGTTTCATTTAGCTTGATTCGTATTTTCTTGGGAAAGGAAGTCAGTGTGTAAGTCTTGAAAGTTTACGAATGTAATTGTGGACAGATGTGTTTGTCGCAAGTGAGAGACCAAGAATTACTAGAAGACATCAAGGATAAGTGAAGTTCGCCATTTTGCTGTATTTCAATATTATAAAACTTTTCATATCACAAGATTGAGATTTCGTGATTAGTGGTAATGACAAATTTTTGATACTGTTTTCAATAAAATTCTTGTTTTTCACTTATTTGAGTTTTTATGATTGTCGTATTTTGATGATTGTCTTAGGATTTTTGAAAATATAAACGGAATTTTTTTTCTCTGGAGTCAATGGATGAAAAAAAAAACAAGATTGTGGGGATTATTCACACAGAATAATCGTTACATGATGCAGTTATTTTTTTTTTTTTGTCGTATCCCAAGATAAGACTTTATATTTGTCTACACTTTTGTTTATCACCAACTTATCACAAATTACTGACGCCATATTGAATAGAAGTCCAATGCAGAAAAAACGAGTTGTATGCGCAATAACAATTGAAGGTGGCATCAAATTTGGAAGAAAAATTAAAAATTATTTATTCAATTTTGTGTCTTTTTTTTTTGTGGGGGATAAGGAGACATTTTTAAAAGCACTATTTTAGATTATATCAATAATTAGCACTATGGACCAAACTTATTTCTTTTAAATTTAAATACCTGAATTAATTTTATATTGACAAGATAACCTGTATGATTTGCATGAATATTTTTTACAAAACCTTGTGTAATTTCTAATTTAATTTGAGGATGACTATTCACAAAAAATTTATAGTCTCCTCTTAAGAAATTTCTAAGCTTAAGCCAAAATTCTATGAATATCCTTTGAATGATTGGATTTAAAATTCTTTTATTATTAAAGTTATGGAGATTTGGCTTATAGTTTTGAAACTTAACTTTGATGATTTACTCAAACTATAATACATGCAAATAAGGGTTTGTCATCAGTGATGCTAATTATGTAAGGCGGGATTCATTTTAAGTTCAAGTTGTATAACAGAAGAGTATAAACTATATTATAGTAGGTATATCAACTTAATGGCTGTTCATATAAATTTTTCCTCTCAGCAGTTGTCTTATTAAAAAAAGTTGAGTTTCTTAAGAAGTGTCTTATCTTTTTATGCCCTTCAAGGGCTTGTCTGCAAGCTTGTACAGGGCTTCAACCCTAAGGTCCAGTTAACCTTTTTCTTTTAGTTTTTTTTGTTTTTGATAATCTTGAGTAATGCTCTCACAATCTTTACTTTTGCTTTTCATTCTAATCCCCATCTTCCTTGAATTTACAGTTTTTTAAACAGGAAGAAATATTTCTTATATTGATATTTACATTATGTAACTCTTTCACCAATAAAACTAACTAAAATCATTTTTTTACATGTTATTGAAAGTCAATGAATGTATTATAATTCAAGTTGTAAAGAAATTGAAGAGTGTTATGTAGAGTAGAGAGAGAGAGATTTCTTATAAATTTGAATATTATTTATACCCACTATATTCTAAGAGGAACAGTTATGAAGAATTTTTGCTAGTAATATAAACGACATTTTACTAGGTGCTATTTTGAGCTGTTGGAATAATTTGAGAATTCAGTATGGCAAATATAAAGAATATGTAGGTTTAAGGAGTTTACAAAGTAAAACTTTGTATCTGAGACAAACCTAGAATGAATTTTACATGTGGTTCATTTACAATTTTAATTTAAATTTTGGATTATGATTACTGTTTCTCAACCATATGTGAAAAGGTTACAAACTACTTTATCTTATTGAATTCTCTTGGGAGGGGTAAAAAATATAGTTGCTGCTATTTGTATTCAGCCCTGTTCTCATTTCAGTTAAAAAAATTTTACAGTTACTACATGCATTACTTGCATAGACATTTTTCTGAAATTTCTCTATCATTAATAATTGTAATAGAAATTAGTATAGTTAAAACTTTTTGCAGTTAAAAAATATAACATTAGTTATAAGGATTTGTATCCTTGGCAGATCTTGCTAAAATTGAAGTTAAGGTTAGGAAAGTGAACGAGTAAAACAACAATATTGGAAACTATCATCAATTTGACTGTTGTTGCAAGAATTGGTAAAAGAAAAGTTTCATTGTATAGGCTAATGGTTAGTGTTTTAAAATCTTAAACAATTTATAAGAAAACACAATAGCCTATAATTCACTAGGAGTAATATTTGAAGATCATTTAGTCAAGTAATGAATCCTGCCTGATCATGGAAATTTAATTAGTAAGAAACATGAGTAAATTATGAACCAGTTCAGGCATCTTTGTCACTTAAATGTATTTAAAACTTGAGTTTCATTACTAATTGGCCATAGGCTAAGCACTAATTAGTAAATAAAAGAGGAAAAAATGTTGAATAGAGCTAAAAAGGTAGAGCAGCCTATAAAAACTACAGATAGAGTGAATCATAGTTTATAATTTGGCTGAGAAATTTATTACTTTCATTGTTAAAAGAAAGATCTATCATTGTTTATGAATTGATGAAATATTGATTCTAAGTTTATATTACAAAAACAAAAATGGATAGAGATATAGCAAGTTACTTCTAAATAAGTGTTTTAGTTGTCTTGCAAATATTTTCCAAATGAAAGAAGGAAATTCAATTTCTTTTTTATTTTCCTTTGAATTTTTTTAGGATTTATTACAGAAAATAAAAATAGAGTTCAAATTTTTCTTAGTGTTTCATATTTCAGTTTTTATACTTGCAGGATTGCTGTAACTAGCTGGTCATGAACTTGTGGCTGATGGAGTTTCTGCCATGCATTGGTTTCAGTCCTGATATGACTAAAGACTCTTTGCATAGGGGGTCTGATGCACATGAAATCTCTTAGGCTCAAAAGTCCTCTTGTTGGCATGGTGCAGCAATTAAGAGAAAGGATGCTTGTGTGGTCAATGTTGACCTTGCCACTTAACTATGGCTTATTAGTAGCGCCTGTGTAGTTTCAGACAAGTTCAGATGTTAAACAATCCTTAGTATTTGCATCTTAGTAAAGTAAAACAATGAATTATTTGTGTCTGACTTGGTTACAAACAGATGTTATGTAATGACAATTAAGAATAGTTTCAGAAAAGAGGACTCATGCCAATCTTTTATATCATATGGAGAAAGGGTGATCAATTGTTTTGGCAGGAGATCACTTAGTGGAAGCATAGGCCTTTTTAGAATGATTGCATTCAAAAATTAACTTTTCATCTCAGAAAAGGTATAAAATGTATCATAAAAATCAATCAATATAAATTAAATAAAAGAGTGGCCATTTTTTTTTTCATTTTACTTCTTGTGTTAATTTCATATTTACAGCTGCAAACATTTAATTTTGGAATCAGTTTGAGACCAATGTATTCTACCACACTTTTCTACAATTTTTTTTAAAAATCAGGAGTGAGATTGGTTGATGAATTTCTCATCACAATCTGCAAGTTTATATCAGTTAACTTGCATCTATATTTACTCTTGTTGATCTTAATGCAAGAAAAACTTGGCACACATTTATATGCTACTCAAACATAAAGAATATTTTCTGTTTATTTGGTTTTCTGACTTGGTATGCCACAAAAACTGTAAATCTGCTTGTAACCAACAGGGTGCTATTTGCCTATCACTAATATGGAGTATTTTGGGTTTGAGATTAAAATAGTTTATAGCAGATAAGAGTAACAGACTCATTAACTGATGACTACTTGGCTCAGGTAGTGGCACACACATTGTTTTCATGGGAAAAGTTATACTTTTAAAAAATTCTGGACGAAAGCACCAAAATGTAATCCTTGTTAAAAATTAAAGTTCTGTTGACTTGTTGGAGGGGTTTAAAGTCCAAAATCTCCTTTTCGTATTTTGTAAGTTTTTATGTAGTCCCTCTCTTTTTTTACTTTTGCAATTCTGTATCTTTCTAGCTATTAATTACGTACTTAAATACTTTTTAATTTTTTCTATTGAATTAGGAAATATTTAGCAATAAAAGGAGAAAAGATTTAAAATACAGAAGATTAAATCATCCAGAATTAATGCAGGTGTCAATTTCAGCTATTATGCAAAAGAATGTGCATTTCTGTATCTTGGGAAGAATATACTAAATTTATAGGTAATTTATATGTATTGAGACAAATGAGATCATTGAAAGGGGAATCAAGCCACTGTGATTTATTGGGCATGGTTTTATTTAAAAAAAATAAATCTTCAGCTTTTTCTGTTAAATAAAAACAAAAAAAAATACCAATTTATTATTTAAAAATCTAAACCATTATTTATTTAAAGAATTTGCAAATTACCTTTTTTAGCTCTGTTTATTGCAGTAAAATAAATAAAAAATTTTTTTTCCCAAACTCAAATCAGAGGACAGTCCTTCATTAATATAAAATACCCAAATTTTTTTTAAAAAAAGTTTTTTTTGATGAATTTTCTGATATATCGAGTACTAAGAGATTATATTAATAATTTCTATGAAATTACTTTTCATTAAATGAAAAAGAGCAAGAGAGATTTCCGTGAGAGTATAATTTAGCAATTGTTATTGACTTAAATTTGAGAATCTTTTTAATCAGTTGATTTAGGTGATGAGACTTTAAAGTAGTTTGATATTTCCCTATGTTAAATATTTTTGAGTGTATACTTGAATATTATATAAAAGTTTATCAGTTTTTTTTCCTTAAACAAAATTGCTGTATGATATTTAATTTATAATATATAATCTCGTTTGAATTCATAGGAATGTATTTTATAAAAAACATGTTTAATGTCTAATATTTTAACTTTTAAATTTTTTTAAATAACTTAAAATTAAATTTATTCAATGTAATTTTCTTTCCTAAATTTATTTAGTTAAAAGCTAGTTTAACACATTGAATGCGAAAAATGTTATACTTTTTTTTGTAGTTTGTCGCAAGGGTGCAAGTCATATAAAGCAGTGGTCCCCAACTCCCAGGTTGCAGACCAAAATCAGTACCGGTTTATGGATCAAATAGTACAGGGCCATGAAAAGAACATAAAATCATTCACATTTTATTTACAGTTGTGTATTTCTCTTGGGTTTGTGTGACTTTTATGGAAATCAATTTATATTCTACGTTAAATAGCTTTATTTTCATTTTTTTTGGTGTAATTGTGTTTTATTCTGAAGGCATGTTTAAATACAATTAAATTGAAATCATTAAAATCTAAAATATAAGGGATCAATATCCCTCTTCAGTGGGCCACGATATAATTATCTAACTTTGACCGGTCCTCTACGATAAAAAGGTTAGGAAACTGATATAAAGTACATGTTGAGTAGATTTGTGCTGGAGAGGAGGTATCATGTAAATATAAAAGGTTTTATTAAGAAAAATAAGATAATTATGGATTTATTGTGACTTATTTGAATACTGTTTCTGGAATATACAAGCAAGATAAGCTACGTTGTCATTCCATAATATATCATGATGAGGATTTATATTAGGAGTTTCTCAAACTAGTATGCATACTTTGGTGGTATGCAAAGCCTACAGAAGCAATTCAGAAAATGAGGTACTACAAAAACTTTCCCTTTGTTCCTAAGGGTACTGTAGCATGAGGAAATGAAGGTAAGGAATTCCAATAATGGTTTTGTGAGAAAAGGGATATCCATTTCTCGCCATTTTGATGAAAATTAGAATTATGTGAAATGAGAATTATCGTAATTCCTGTAAGAAGTAGAAAAAAAAAAGAGTCGAGCTTTTAGGGGCATCTAAAAGAAATTATTATTTGTTAAATTAATTGAAATAAAGTTTGTTCATTCTCCTCTCCTAACTGGATGTATTCTCCCTGTAATGATTGAAAAATTCATAATTATTTTACCTCATTTAATTGGAGTTTATCTTAACATTTTAATAACCATTTTGATAGTCTTAGAATTACCAGTCTTTATCTTCAAGGTCATAATTTATACATGAAAATTGAGTATTTTTTTTTATCTTGAGCTTGGTTTAGGCTGTTAAGACATTTGGTAAAGAAGTATCCTTAATGGGAGTCATTAAATAAGATTTTAGAAATCTTTTTTTCAAGCATTTAGTTATGAATTTAATTAAATCCTATTGCATATCATGTGTTTTCAGAACTTTATATTTTTTATTGAATTGTAAGAATGGTTTTCAAAAGTGAAAACTGTTATTAATATACATTTAAAGTTTAGTTAAATGTAGGTAATATTTATTTACATTGCTATAGAATTATATAGTAACGTGTTGTCATATAAGAACCTTAACTGCTGATTAAATAGAAAAATTGAGAAAATTTATAATCATGAATTTGTATTCAACAGTAAAAACAAAATTTCTCTTAAATTTAATTTATCTATTTGTTATTTTTTTTTTGTAATAGAAAAAACAAACCCGTAAGAAGAAATTGGGTTAAAATATTGAAGCCAATTTTTTGGTGACCCCAGAATCAGTCTCCAAACTATCTATGATAGGTGATAGGTGTTTGAGCATTGATAGGTACTTCGAGAGTAATAAAGACACTGATATAATGAGCCGAATTCATTCTGGCATCTAAATAAACATTGCCAAATCCTAGAATTTTTGGTTGCGTATTATTCCATGAATCAATTTTGCCAGAAAAGACACACTGGAAATTCAAAAATCATTGTTGCACTGGAACATGTTTAGTAACAGTTCTGCTATTGGCTGCATATTATGCCATTTGGTGACTTTTGATTTGTCGAATTTGGTTGACAGTATATGTTAAGTACAGAATTTCCCATACTTATAAACAAGATTATTGTGTTTGAGCATGCAGGAAAGTTTTTCTTCAATGTGGGATAATAAATACTGTGGTATTTGACAACAGGGTGAAAATACTTTATGTTCTGATTATAAATACTAATCTTGGTTACTGCTGATTGTGACATCAAGAAAAAGTATGAGAGCCATTGATATAAATATGTTAACAATATTAGTATTGCATTTATTTTCTGTGAATGCTTTTTTGCATTTATATCTGGCAATATTAAATGAAATGTTCAACTTACACACACACACACACACACACACACACACACACACACACACACACACACACACACACACACACACACACACACACACACACACACACACACACACACACACACACACACACACACACACACACACACACACACACACACACACACACACACACACACACACACACACACACACACACACACACACACATATATATTGCATTGTTTTCCATATTTCTGAGTTAAACCAGTCTTAGAAAAGCATAAAGAAACTTAGCATTGATTGTTAAATTGCAGGATAATAAATGGTAAAATTGATGAGAGAATTCAGCATTTGATTCCACCAAAAGACTTTAGTTGGAATTATAATGCTATTGCATGTTCAATCAAAATAAGTAATATTTTATGAAAAGTAAAATGTTTGCTTAAATATTGTTCGATTAATTTTCTGATTTATATAATATCTAAAATTTTATTTTGAATCATAAAGATATTAGTCTAATTAAAGAATTTTTTGTTATTTAGATTGGCACAATCAAATCCATAATCTTCTATGAGTAAAAAAAGAAACAATGCTCATTAAAATTTTAAAATGGTATATGTACACTTTTTTTTCGTCTTCCCCAAATTATTTTCGATTTACCTCTGCATAATTTGAAATTAAACAAATTTCATTTTCTTCTCTCTGCTTTTATTTTTTGAGTTAAGTGATAATGCACCTTTCAATTGTAACTGCTCTTAGATTTTCAAATTTGATAATTGATTTTTCATGCTCGGTTATTGTATTAGGTGTAAGGGAAAGTTCTGTTGTTTTTTCTCAGTTGTAACTGTGTGCCAGTATTCTGGCAACTTATCTAGCCCTGTGGAAAACTCCTTTGTTTTGGAGACAAAGTATTTTCCCACTGCGATTTGGACACCTTCATGATTTATATATTCATTGCCATTAAGAAAGTTTTGCAGCAACCTGAACAGATGATAGTGAGATGGTACAATATCAGGAGAATATGCTGACTGAGGTAAAGTTTCCCAACTCAACTTTGCATTTTTTTTTTTTGCACTTTTCTTGCCGCATGTTGTCATAATGAAGAATTTCATTATGACGATGGCCAAAGATAGATGTTTGCATTCAATTTCTGTATTCAAAACACTGTATTGCAAACAGTAATGATCAGCACCGACCGTTTCATTTTCTTTAAGCAACTCATAGTGCACTATACCCTTGTTGAACCACTAGCAACACAACATGACCTTCTGATACACGCCAGCTTTGGACATGGACAGTGGTGTGTCTCTGTTTTGTGAATATATGCTCTTTTTCTAACTACGTGTTTATACACTATCCACTTTTCATCTCCATTCACCAAGTGGTCCAAAAACGGTTTCTTTTTGTGACTAGCAAGATTTGAAGAACATATTTAAATTCCGTCCATTAAATTTTTTCACTTAATTCGTGAATATGAAAACAAGCCTTTTAATGTGATCCAAAGCAGTAGTCTGATGAATTCTAAACTTGAAGACCACTTCTGTGGAAGTTAACAGGGGTTTTGTTCTGATACTACTGTGCTGCACTTTGTCATTGACATCTGATTACCTTCCTGATATGCATTCATCTTTAAAAATATCACCTAAACGAAATTTCGCAAACCATATTTGGCATGTTTGAGTTGTTACTACATTCTCTGCAAACACATCACACAAGGGTTTTTTCCCCCTACACACAGCACATTATTCCCTTTTTCAGAACTCAGCCAACATTCAATGTCTTATGCATTTTTTTCTTTGCTCATTTTGATAGTTTTACAAGTTTAAAAAAAATGGACTAAAATAAAAATGTGTATAAATCATTTTCTAATCTTAACTGTTTAAACCAGTTTCAGTTGGATCAGAATTCTTGCTAAGGATCGACAATGCATGAAAGTGCACATGTTAAAAAATGACAGAACTCTTTCCCTTGTACCTTATAAAAACAATTTAAATTTGGGTTTTTTATTTTGTGTAAAATGCGAGAAATGGTGTATTTGTGTTGTTTGGTAAGTAATTTATTCTTTTAGATGCTCATCTTTCAAATATATTTAAGGTTTAACTAAGAACTTGAAGATATATTGTTAAAATGAAAAAAGAAATATTTGTCTGTGAACACACACACAAAATTAAATGTTTTTTTTAATGTGTATAAATTTGTTCTAATAAGGGAAAATCTATGGGTGTGTGTTATATGCCATGTATAAAAATGAGAACTTTTCGAATTAAAGCTGAGCATTGAAAAAGAAGAGTTCTATATGTATTGAAATACTTTGTTTATGTAAAAAACATGACATTCCTTATTAACTTACAGGGTGTCCAGTTCTAGAAGTATACTATTTCATAAGTAATAATACATTGAATAAATGACTTAAAAACATAAGAGCACATACAAGTAAAGGGTGTTTTTTTAGAGGTATAGAACTTTAAATTGCAATCAAACAACGATGTATTATTCGATTGACATGAATTTTTTTTTATTCGAAAGATAATCTTGTGGCATTACATTTTAAATATGGTCAAGCAAGGCGTAGATTCGTCGAATGGGCCCAAAACGAGATTGCCGTTGTTCCCGATTTTCATAAGCGAATTTTGTTTAGCGATGAAGCGCACTTCTGGTTGAATGGCTACGTCAACAAACAAAACTGCCGCATTTGGAGTGAAGCTAATCCACAAGTGTATGTCGAAACACCATTACATCCAGAAAAACTGACTGTTTGGTACGCTTTATGGGCTGGTGGAATCATTGGTCCGTACTTCTTCAAAAACGATGAAGGCCACAACGTTACAGTCAATGGTGATGGGTATAGAGCCGTGATTACTAACTTTTTCATTCCTGAATTGAACAATCATGATGTCCAGGAGCCGTGGTTCCAAAAAGACGGCGCAACATGTCACACAGCTCGTGCCACAATCGATTTATTGAAAGACACGTTTGGTGACCGCCTAATTTCACGTTTTGGACCTGTGAATTGGCCTCCAAGATCTTGTGATTTAACACCGCTAGACTATTTTCTGTGGGGCTATGTAAAGTCATTGGTCTATGCGGATAAGGCACAAATGCTTGACCATTTGGAAGACAACATTCGCCGTGTTATTGCCGATATACAGCCACAAATGTTGGAAAAAGTCATCGAAAATTGGACGTCCAGATTGGACTACATCCGAGCCAGCCATGGCAGTCATATGCCAGAAATCATATTTAAAATGTAATGCCACAAGGTTATCTTTCGAATAAAAAAAAAATTCATGTCAATCGAATAATACATCGTTGTTTTATTGCAATTTAAAGTTCTATACCTCTAAAAAAACACCCTATATTTCAGATTTCTTCGTAAAAAAGGGGGTGCGCGTTGTACAGCGAATATACCTAAAAATTTAAAATTGCAGCATAAAAGTATAGGTATTTGTTATATGGCGGTACATATTATACGCTGGATTTTACGGTATGTACCATATGCATATATTTTTAACAGTTTATTTATTTTGTGAGTTAGTTACATATTTTGCTCACTTATTATTTTTTCCAAATTAATGTAATACCCAGTGTACTTAGATGAGTAAAAAAAAATTAAGTTATTCTTAAATGTATACTGTAAAATCCAGTGTATAATGTGCATCTATACTTTCAAGCTGCCTATTTTAATTTTTAGGTATATTCACCATGTAACAGGCACTTTCTTCGTATGAAGATACCTGAAATGTATAAGTGCAATGCTTCTATATTTTTTTTTAAGTCCATTTACACTCGTCCATAAATTAAGGATAAATCAGAATCACACAGAAATTGAACTCTAAAATAAAGATTTCACCTATAGAATTATCACACACATCTTGAAGAAGAATATGCAAATTACAGGAAACCACCAGATGGCGCGGATAGTACGTCACAATGACGAGAGTGTAAGAGAGAGGTGTATAAGGAATGGTGGCAAAGAGTAAAATTGTTCACAAGTGCTTTAAAAGCCTTTCAGTGCAATAACCGTATAGTTATGGCACAAAGGAAGCATTTGAATGATTTTTTACGTGGTAGAATTATTGGGCAACTGGAACGTGGACGTACCCAGCTGGAAGTATCCGAGGAACTTGGAATCACCCAGAGTGTCATCTCCAGGCTTTGGCAACGATTCCAAGGTGATGGTAATGTGAGTAAATGTTACAGCACAGGTCACCACCAAGTTACAACGTCGAATGAGGACCGGTATTTGGCAGTTACTGCCAAAAGAAACATAAGAATCAGACCTGTCTCGTCAGAGCTCTTCAGCTACCGGTACGACAGTTTCAAGGAAGACTGTGTACAGACGCTTAGGGCACATTGGTCTTTTGCTATTATTTTTATACCTGGCATATAAACCGTGCACCTGTAAATTTTGATCTTATTTTTTGTGTGTTAAAAATGTGCGTTATCCATCAGATTTTACAGTATATTTCATGTGAAACTGAATAGAGAGTGAGAAAAGTAGTGAACTATTTACATGGTAGAAAATTATTTTTATGTAAAAAATAATTTTGTTTTACTGTAATTTTATTATCTAAGGATAAAATAAATTGCATTATTTAGGAAGTAGGTTCTCTGTAGAACATATTTGATTTTCACATGAATGGCAGAATACTAGAAGTATAATCTGTTTATAAAAATAAAGCATTAAAAGTAAGAAATATTCATTATGCTTAATTGTATGACAGTTTTATAGTAGTATAAACAATAGCATAATGGAGAATATTAGGGCACCTCTCCAAAGACAGGTTTTGGATCCCAAGCAGGATCTTACAAAGGGTACTACTTAGCGTCAATTAGGCTTTGGGCCCCATAAAACCCTGCCTCCCTGCAATGTGGGGGTGTATGTTACACCACTGAGTGTAAAGTAACCATTGCATGCAGAAAACATATGAAAATGTTATTGTCTTTTATGGGAGGAAAAAGAATTGTGGGTTGTGCTCAGAAAACTGACAGTGTTATTTTGATCTCTTTGGTATTGTGACAGAAACATTAAGTCACATGAATTTCTTCAATACTTGCTTTTCCTGAAACTGATTTTATTGTAGTGTATATCTTAGTTATCGTACACATTATTTATATTAATTTAAAAACCTTTCAATTTTAATTAATTTAATCTTTAATTTTTTAAAAACCTTTTGTTTTAATTCCAGTATTTTTAACAAAAGTAGCAGTATTAAAGTATAAAACACTGGATTACTATTACAATATTTTTAAAATTTCCTAAAGCAAAGGCAACTTAATGTTACTAATGTATGTATGTTGAATGATCCAGGAAATCATGTAATTGCTTCTTTCCTATTGGATAATATAAAGTGCAAATATTTAATGGAAACAAAAATTTGAATTTCTCCCCACCTTTCTAAAAAAATTTTAAAATTTTGCACGTACAACTATATATATATAACTTAATTCATAATATGTACACATACATAAGTTACACTCACACACACCAAGTTATAAATCTACTTTTTATGTCTCTTAAAAATTGAAAGAAAAAAAAATTATGGAAAGGAAAAGTTTTTGAGAAATAAATTTTTAAAAGCCATTTTGTGGTAAGAAATAGTTTGGGATAAGGGAAAAATATTTAATACTTTGGAGAGAGAGAGAGAAATATCAAATGTTTCTTTCATTTTTAAAAAGATGGATGAGTAAAATCTAAATGAATAATTAAAAAATAATTTTGTCTACATTGTATTGAACTATGAGTTTTGTTTGCTGTTGCACTCACTCTTTCATGTTCTACATTCGTTTCGTGTTTTATAATCTATTCGTGTTTTTTTTGTTTTTAAGCTGTGTGTTATTTTAAATTTATAACTTTATATTTATTTTCTTTTTTTCCTAGTGAGCATCTTGGAAACACATGAGAAACTTTTGCTTTGTTTATGCAAAGTTCCCTCAGATATTACATTTAAAAGAAAGGACTTGAAATGTAAGAATGCATTAAATTGTGTTAAAAGCTTATTTATTTTGCAAGTTGTAAACAATTTTTTTGTTTAAATTCTAACAAATAGCATTTTCATTCAGTGAAAAATTTAGTAAAATGTAGATTTATTTATAAATGCACATTCACACTAACTTAAATTATTTTAATGGTTTTTATACAGAATTTTATTAAGCTATATATAATAATTTGTCTATTCATTAGTAATTCATTTAATTTAAATTTTGTCAACACTTAACTTTTTTTGGAATTGTTATATAATACACTGTTGTTTGTAAAAAATGCAACACAATGGAGGGATCATCAGAATTAAATGAACTTTGCAGCAAATATTAATTATAGGATGTTACGTAAAACAGTAAAGTTTCAGAGCCACTCTCTGAACTGATGCTGAAAGCGTATAAATCTGGGCTGTATCGGGACCCCCTGTTGAAAATAGTTAATGATTATTTGTTAGTGGCGAACGTTTAGTGAGATCTAAGTACGCCTCCATGACGGAATAAGGAGAAGTTCCAGCAACTTACGGAGTTTAAACAGGGTAGAATTATCAGCCTTCGAGAAGGAAGATTTTCCTATCACGCAATAGGAGTTTGTGTGCAGCGGAACCCTTCCACAGTGATGCGTGTTTGGAAGCAGTGGACTGACGAGCACCGAACAACTCAAAAAACTGGCAGTGGACGACAGAAGGTGACGTTAGCATGCGACGATTGATACCTGCTCCGCATGGTGGTGAATAACCATACAGCTTCCTCCAGGAGTTAGCAGCACATTGGTCTACTTCTGCAGATATACTAATAATGTTGGCTCAGTCAATTCGTCGATGACTGCTGCACCATGGATTATGTGCAAGGGTGCGCCTTTATACAGGATCCCTCTCACGGCAAACAATCAATTGTTGTGTCTGCAATGGGCTCATGAGCGCAGAGCCTGGCAATCTTATTGGCACAAAGTTGTCTTTTCAAATGAATCACACTTCAATTTGTGGGACCATGATGGGCACATTCGTGTTAGACACTATGCAGTGAATGCTGCCTTCCAGAGTGCTTTATCAAACGACATAGTGGCCTAAGACCCGGAGTTTTGTTGTGGGGTGCAATTTCCTATCATGGATGATCCAATTTGCTACGAATTGAGGGTAATCTCAATAGCAACATGTACATCTGTGAAGTGCTACAGCCCAAAGCCGTTCCCTTCCTTTAAGGCATCCCTGGAGCTATCTTTCAGCAGGGATAATGTACATCAACATGTTACAAAGACTGTTTGAGGCTTTTGTTCAGCCAAAAGCATGCATCTTCTGCTTTGACTTGCTTATTCGCCATATATGTTGCCTATTGAGCACGTTTGGGATTTGGTTGGTCAGTGTCTTGCTCCTGATCTGCGTCCTGCAGCTTCAAAAGATGAACTTTTGCTGTGCAAACAAGCAATATGTGGAATTCTGTTCCACGAGCAGACATTCAAAATCTGCTTGACTCCATGCCACGTCGTATAGCATCTCTTATTGCAGCTTGTGGTAGCTACGCCAAATACTGATTTCGGACACTTAATATTGTTTTTTTTTGCTTTGTAAACTTCTTTATTTATACTAATACAAATCATTTGTGCATTAAATTTCATTTAATTCTGATGATTCCTTCATGGTGTTGTGCATTTTTTACAAACAGCAGTATATTTTATATGTATCTAACCTTTTTTTTCTTTAAAATTTTTTTATGTGTGTTTTAAAAATAAGATTTATTTGAATAAATGTACAACTGTAAAAAAAATTTATGTGGATTTGAGTAATAGCTTAATGTGTATTATACAGAATAAAACATCTCATTCATAATATAGAATGATTGTTATGCAATATAACTGCGTAATAAGGTATTTTTAACTAATATGTACCAAATTTATTTTATTATTAAATTTCTTAAGTGTTTATTAGTATTTAATTTATGAAATGTTTTTCTCATTACTTAAATTTCATAAGTTTATAATTTTTTAAAATTATTACTAGTAAAACTATTAATAACTTTAATTTTTTTTTATAGAATTTATGAAGGTGTAGAACCGAGCTATTTTTGTGGTGCGAGCATTTGGGCCATCTGAAAGAACTGTTGAATTTTTCAACTTCCATACATTTTCAAAATCATAATATCAAAATATTTTCACTAAAAATCATAATTTAATCAATTTAATTTAAAGAATACATGCATCTGTATTTGACTTGGAGGCAAGGTGTTATATAAACTCATTATTGCAAATGCATAAGTTGAATTTACTTGAACTTGGCTAGTCAATGAAATTGATGAATTTTGAGTTATAAAAAGAAAATTTGAATTTAGATTGATGTTTGTGAGCTTTGTATAAATGCACCTATGTTCAGTTTTGTTTTGTATGCATGGTTAGCAAAACATTTATGATTGTAAAATGAATGAAAATACAAATTATGAAAATCTTTCTATTAAGAAGGAAATTGAAGATCTTTCTGAAACTATTGTTCCAACATCAGTACCTTTGCCAACATCTGTTTTCAATGTTGAATTTAATAACAGTAAAGAATTGGATTCAGAAATAAACTCTAATTTAGTATTGAATGTAAATAATCCAACAAATTCCCAAATTGAAACTCCACTACATGCTTTGGCCAATCCAGCCAATTCCAAACCAGCTCCAAAAAAGCGAAAGTGTACCAGAAGACGACATGTATATTCAAAACCCAAAAAAAAGAATAAAAAGAAAAAAGAAGTGGAAAAAATGCCTTTTTTAAGTGAACAAAATCTGCAGCATCTGATTGAGAAAAAAAGTAATGATAACTGTTCCGATTCTTCTGATACCATCATTTTGGATGAAGAATTATCTAGCCATATTTCAGATTTTGCAAATAAACTGCCAAATATTTTGTGTAAAGAAGAAGAACTTGAACCTGAATTAGGAAAATTATTAATTAGTCCTGGCATGCTCCTTGAAGATGCTGATGAATCATTTAAAACATCTTCAAAAATAAGTTCCAAAGACCAAAGTAAAATCAGTAATGGCCCACTCATTAAGCAAGAACCTGAAGAATTTTCTGAACCCCCTGTTCTTTATCCAGTCATGAAAGAAGCAGTATGTCCTTATTTTGATCATGAAAGATTGAAGATGACAACTTTTCCTTTGCTTTCTGGATCTGTTAAAGAATCAACTCAACCTTCAAAAAAGAAAAAGCAAACCCAAGCTGCTCGAAGGGGTAATAAAAAACAAGCTGCCTGTGAAAAAACTATTAGTGAGCCAAATAAAACTTTGAGGGAAAGTTTAAGTTTTGACAACTTTTCTACTACAAATGAAAAAGATGTTTTCAGTGGTGAGTCATTTGAGAATATTAATGATACTGTTTCAAAATCAAATTTATTTGCAGAAAAATCTAAAAGAAAAAGACCTGCTCCCAAAAGAGGAGCTTCAAAGAAAACTGTTCAAATTTCTTCATCTTTAAATAATGAAAGCATTTCAGGGAATAAAGTGACAGCTTTTCCTTCACTGTCTCCATCAAAGAAAAAGAAACCCCAAACTGCTCGAAGGGGAGGCAAGAAACAAGCTGCCTGTGAAAGAACTGTTAGTGAACCAAATAAAATTCTGAATGAAAATTTAACTTTGGATGGTTTCCCCCCCTCAAATGAGAAAGATTTTTTTCATGGTCAGTCTGCTGAAAAATCAAAAGGAAAAAAACCTGCTGTCAAAAGAGGTGCTTCGAAGAAAATGGTTATAATTTCTACACCTTTAAATAATGAAAGTGTATTTGAGCAATGGAATAATGTTAATTACTTTAATAATGATAGTTTCAGTGAAAGTAACGTTGCACAAAAGCCTACAAAGAAGAAATACACTCCAAACAAAAAGACAACGAAAGACACCCTTGAACCGAAAAATTCTTTTGAATGTGAAGAAGATAGTGATTCTTTTGGTCTTCCATTAGTTAAAAAGCCTAAAAAATGCGCACCTCGAAAAAGGGCTTCTAGGACTTCAGCCAGAAATAAAAAAGGTGAATCAGCTATATTGGGCAAAAAAGATGATGATGTGGTTATTTCTGTTAAAAAGGAATTATGTGACCCATCACATTCAAAAGATTCTTCTTTAAAGCATTTTAAATCTGATACTGTTGAATGCAGTATGAATGTCTCAAATAGTGCTCCTATCGATACGATTGCTTTTGTTAATATGTGTTTTGAAGCAGACAGGCTTTCTCAGCCACTTTTCTCTAATGAAAATACTTTTGAGATTGAAAGTGATAAAGTATCTGAAATCTCAAAGGAAAGCTCCAAATCATCATTATGTAGACCGGGTAAAAATTTGGAAAATAATGTTGATTCCATTTTATCAAATTCAGTATTGCAAGCAAAAACTGTAACCAAAATTTTACCAGAGCAGGATGTACAGAATTCTGAATTGGGATTTCAGTCGGGAATTTTGAATCTGTCTAATTTAAATACCTTGAAAATAAAGAAAGAAAAAGAAAATTCTCCAGATAAGATTACATCTGTAGAAACTAATTTTTCCAATAACATGCATCCTCAATTAGTGGATAAAGATATCTGTAATGATTCTACTGTTATGATGCCCAATATTTCTGGTTCTTGTACCAATACTTGTGTTCAGAAATATTCATCCATCTCAAATGCACATTCTTTAATAAATTCTCAAAACTCTATAATAGACTCTGAAAAAATTCTTGACTACTCTAATATTGCTATTAAGAAAGAACCAGAAGATTTAACAGAATGTGTAAAAACCTCAGCTGATAAAAATGTATTAAATTTGAATTGTAATACGGTATCACAAAATCAAAAAATTATATCAAGAAGTCATGATCAAGAAATGCCTCAAGTTGAACATTCACTGCAATTTTGTGCTAATACTGAAAAGAGCCACAATTCAGCATTATCTGTTGGTATTCCTAATGTAGTTTCTAACTCTCAACCAACTGATAATTCTGTACATTCATCACAGTCAAAACATTTTGAGCCAAATAATGTATTTGTACATAAAATTAAAGAAGAACCTAAAGAAGCAGAACCAAATTCTACTATTATAGAAAATAGCCGTTCTGCTGTGAAATCTCATAATCAGAATGAACTTGATCATATGAAAACTTTTCTTATAAATGAAACTGGTAGAGAAAGCACTTTAAAAGAAGCCTTGCCATTACATTCTAGTCATGACAATGGGAGGATTGCATCTCCCAGTTTAAATTTGAATACATTATTGCTTAATGAAAGTCGCCAAACAAACACGTGTAATCAAGAAATGCATCTATTGAAAGCATCTTCAAATTGCAATACAAATATCAATAAAAATTTTGACTCAACCCCATTTCCTAATATTAATAATCCTGTTCATGCATCTGATGATTCTGGGTATGCTCAACCCAAAACTTTTAAAACGTCATCCATAACGCAATTTCGAACATCATTAAATGTTGCAATTAAAACAGAACCTGCAGAAACAGTAGAAAAATCTGTTTGTACAGAAAATGAGCATTCTGTAAGAAGTCTTCAATCATTGGTTCAACTAGAATGTGAAAATACTGCATCAAAAACGAATTCTACAATTTGTTCTTCAGATAACAGTGATAATGATGGTAAACATAAGAATTTAGGTAATTCAAATTCTTACTTAAATTCTGAAGTGTCTAATCTAAAGCTTACATCTTCAACATCAGGTGTTCATGAATCAATATTTAGGGAACATTTTCAATCAAACAGTACTCCTCAAGAAATGCTACAAATTGCAGTTCCATCTGTTAAATCTGTTGCAAATAGAAATGAAAGTTGTCATTCAGTTATATTACCTAGTGTTCCCAGTACATATTTAGACAGGCATGCATCTGATAATGCTTCACAAATTCAGTTAGAAATTGGTAAGTCATCATCAGTGAAAGTTCGAATTAAAGAAGAACATGTAGAAGATGAAGCAGATGAAATTGTTATTAATATAAGAAGTAAACCTTCCTCTGTTCATGTCCAGGAATTTAATGAACTTGGAAAACAGAATACTTGCATTTCAGAAGATTCATCTGCAAGGAATTCTCTACATTTATTTCCTAAAGAATCTACAGAGGAAGTTTCTTCTGATGAAGTTGATATTTCCTTTAACACCTCTAAATCCTTGGGAAATCCTGATGCTTTTTCTGAATGCATATCTGAAAGTACAATTTGTAGGAGAATGGATAAAAACTCATCTCTAGGTAATGTAAATAGTACATCAGGGTTTGTCAACCAATCTCTTATAAATGAAAAGACATTAAAAACTGTTAAGAATAGTAGTTTAATCACTTCATCAATTGTGACTTCTCTTCAGGAAAATGTAAGTGACAAGTTAGGCATAGATCAACCCTCAATTGATACAGCCGAAAAATCTGTTAATGGCAGTCCATTTTGTGCCAAAACAGGTCTAAGTGTACATCCAGCAGATAAAGTTTCCTCATCAGACATTATCAGTCAAACTCAGAGAAAAATGTTGCAAACTATGGAGACTAGCAATCTAATCACCTCATCTACCACAGCTGCTCACCAGGAGAGTACAATTTGTGCTAACACAGACTTGGACATATGCTTAATTGATTTAGATTGCTCATCACCAGTCAAACAAACAGTACCAAATGAAAAGAACAACAATTTAATATCGTCATCTACATTTAATGTGAAAACAGAAACATTTTGTGAGAATGCTTCATCTCTTTTAAGTAAAGAACCTGATAATGTATTAGAATATAATCAAGGCTTATTAAATTCAAATTCCTCCTCACAGTCAAGTGAATCTAATTTTTGTGATAACTTAATATTGAATTCTGTTAAAGCTTCTTCAAATATTATTAGTGAAAGTTCTTCTAATGATGGTATTATGAATTCAACTGAGAATTTAGTAGAGTTTTCAGAAATTTCTGATGAAAGTAACTCTTCTGAGAAACTTATAGATGTTCCCCATTCATTTATTGATGAAGACCAAAATAGTCTTGATCAAAACTTATATGAGATGTCAGATGTTTCAGATTCATCTGGATCTGATGATGAAGTTGTTGAGGGTTTTTTAGATTGTGTTTTTTTAAGTTTCGCATCCCGTTTTAAGGACAGGTTGAAATTAAGTGATGAAGATGGGAATAAAGTCAGTGTGGAATATGCAGAAAAATGTATTGAATGCATCCACAAAGATGTTTTGGATATTGCCTTATCTTACAAAAAAGAAAAAGAAGATAATTCTGGGGAGTCTGTAGAATCTGAAAAAATAATTTCTAAACCAATTATTCTTGATGGTGATTCAAGTGAAGTAATTGATTCCACATCTTTTAATGTGAACGAAAATGGAGAAAATACCTGTACTCAGACTTTAACAGTTGAAAGAATGAATTCGAGACCAATAACTACAAGCAATATTGATTCCATAACTGTTGCCTTAAATGAAATCACTCCTGAAGGAAATACCTCTAATCCAACTGTTATATTTGAAAAAATAACTTCAAGATCAATTACTTCTAATGATACTAATCTCTGTAGTATGACTGATTCTGTATCTACTGCTATGAATAAAATCACTTCTGAGAAAGAGAGAGAAGAAAGCACATGCAGTGAGGATGTTATATTTGAAGGGATATCAACACCAGTATCTTCTTGTGATACAGATCCGAATAATGTGATTGAACTCAAGTCGGTTATAAATAAAAGCATTTCTGAGAAAGAAAATACCAATAACCAAACTGCAACTTTTAATGGAATTCCTTCAAGGCCAGTTATTCCTTTGCATAAGGATCCATGTAATGCTACTGATTCTGAAGAAAATACATGTAGGCAAACTGGAGTTTTTGAGGGAACAACACCAGGGCAGGTTACTTCTAATAATTCTGTGTCTATTGTTTCTGAGGAAGAAACAACTGCAACCTCTGAAAGAACAATTTCAGAGCCAATTGCTTCAAATGATAATCTTCATAATGTGACTGATTCTATACCACCTGAACTTGAAGTAATGGATGATTCAATGGATTCTGTACAAACTGATACTAGTTCAGTTTCTAGATTTAGTCTCAATCAGAATGATGGCAAATTTGATATCTTATTTAATTTTCGAAAAAATCTAAAAAGATTTTTTAAACATCCATACCCAGGTGATAGTTTTAAACTTATTCAACAAACAAATTCTGTATCAAAATACTATTCAAGATTTCATTCTATATTTCAAAACATTAGTCTCAGAAATGTCGTTGAAAAGTTGAAAAATGCTGCAGAAGCTGAAAGCAATTTGAATTTTAATGTTGGTGATGCTCTTACCATTGAAAGGTATCCTCTTACAAAAGAAGAGATTGTGTGTTTCTTTAAACTTGTAGTAATGTCTCCATCTATTAGTTTAATGTCAAAATGTAATTTGGCTGTAGGAGAATGCCCTTCAGCAATACCTGAAATTAGTTCTAATGATGGATTTGATGTTACCTATTGCCCTAGTTCACTGAATTTAGTATCTAAACCACTTAAATTAGTATCTAATCCACTTAATTTATTGTCTACTCAAATATTCAAGGATAATCAAGTAATGGAAGGAACTTCCTTTGAAAGTGGTGCTAATGAGATTAATAATATGCCAGACCATGGCTCATCAATGCAGAATATTGAAGAAAATACCAAAAAGCTTATTGAAGATAATACTCAGAAGATAGTTGAAGACAATACCCAAATGATAATCAAAGATAGTAGCCAAATGATAATCGAAGATAATACCCAAGTGATAATCGAAGATAATACCCAAGTGATAATCGAAGATAATACCCAAGTGATAATCGAAGATGATACCCAAATGATAATCCAAGATGATACCCAAAAGGTAATTGAAGATGATACCCAAAAGGTAATTGAAGATAATACCCAAAAGGTAATTGAAGATGATACCCAAAAGGTAATTGAAGATGATACCCAAAAGGTAATTGAAGATGATACCCAAAAGGTAATTGAAGATGATACCCAAAAGGTAATTGAAGATGATACCCAAAAGGTAATTGAAGATGATACCCAAAAGGTAATTGAAGATGATACCCAAAAGGTAATTGAAGATGATACCCAAAAGGTAATTGAAGATAATAACCAAAAGGAGATGTCTCATAATGTTTCATTTGATTATTCTTCAAATTTAAGGCTATTATTAGAGAATTTGAAAGCTAATATTTTGCACTTAAGTGAGACAAGAATTTCAGAGAAAGGTGTTGAAGATTTTACATACCAAGATTGCCATGAAGTATTTGATGAATGTGCTCCGTCTTGGAGAGAAATGAATAAAAATTCTCAATTAACAAAATCTGCTTCTACTTTAATTACAGATATTTCCTTTAATATTGAAAAGGAAATCTCTTTAATTCATGCAAAAGACAAAAAATTAAATGTGAACAACCAAAATATCCCATCTTCAGAATTGCAAAATGTTTCAATAGACATTAGTCATCGAAGCAAAGAAACACTAAATGATATTAGTCAGAATGTGCACACTTTAGCAAATTTAAATAAATCTTCACATAATATACTAATAGAGCCTCTTGAAAATTCTGCCAATTCTTATTTTGAAAATGAATTAAAAAATAGTTCATCTTTGAAGTCTATTGAATTCCATCATCAGTTACCAACGTTTGATCCTGTAGCAACACAGAAACATTGTTTACTTTCTAAAACTGACCAAGTTGCTTTGGATGAATGCCCTCATCAGCCATTAAATTTATTTTCTAGTCAATATGAAAATACTTTGATACCTCAAAATTTGGAAAATACTTCAAATGACTTATCCTGTTTTGAGAAGAATAAAGAAATACAAGTTTTTACAACTGAGCAAAACATTTCTGCACAAAGCAGTAAAAGTGAAGGATCTTTCAATTTCATGAAGGAAACGACAGTAATTCCTAATCCTGTTTTGGGTAAAGTTAATGTACCATTAACAGATCTTCTTAAAATAATACAAACTGCTAATAATCTACCAACTGCGGATCCTGTTACATCTTCAAATTTGAAGGATGCACATGATAATGATCATACCTATCTTTCTCAAAATTCCTTTCAAGATAATTCAAGCTATGATCAAGATTGTTTATATAATACCGAACAGTTAAGTAGGAGCAACTATTGTAAAGACTATCAGCCTCTTCTAAAAATTCCAACTGTTCGTGATTACGGTCATAAATCAGCTGAGCATTTGGATTTTGTTACACTCAAAGAAACAGACAACACAACTAACAAAGTTAGTAATGATGTGTGTTCTTCAGAACTTACTAGTACACCTAGTAATGAAAGTGGGACCAGCAATTCAGAATCATATAATAGATCAACTAGTGATGTGCAAGACTTGGGAGTATCTATAAATAATTTGGAAGAGAAAGGATCAAATGATAAAAAAGAGGATGAACAGCATATACCACAATATAAAAGCCGTTGGGAAAAAATAATGGAAAGAAAATATCTTGACACTTCATCTCCAACCAAATTCAGTAACCATCTACTTGAGGATTGCTTTCCAGTAAAGCTATCTAAAAGTAAGCTAACTATAAGAAAACCTATTGCCCATGTACAACCTTGCGGTCAAAATCGTACAAAAGAGTCTTTGAAATTGAAAGAATTACCATCTTCAAGTAATAATCCACCTCCAATTTTGAAGTCAATAAAATCTAAAAAAGGAAATTTAGACTCTTTGAAATTCAAAGAACTACCATCTTCAAGTAATAATCCACCTCCAACTTTGAAGTCAATAAAAACTAAAATAGAAAAGGTAAAGTCTTTGAAATCAAAAGAATCATCATCTTCAAGTAATAATCCACCTCCAACTGTGAAGTCAACAAAAGCTAAAAAAGGAAAGTTGCCTCCAAAAAAAGACAAAGAAATAACTAAAAGCAAGAAAAAGCTTAAGTCACCATCAAAAAATAAATCAATTGATAATGAATCCAGTTTGTTTCAACCAGATAAAATAACCAAATCAAAGGAAACCATATGTTCTGATAGTGGTGACGCTGAAAAGAATTCTGAACAAAGTTCATCTAGCCGTGTGTATGGTAGAATTACTAATCGTGGTAGTTTCTTGACACAGTCTTCTGTTAATCAGCCTCCTAAATCAAAAGCTGTTGTTGGTAAGAAAAGTATTAATAAAATGAAAAATTGTTTGAAAACTCCAGATGTATTTCATTTAATGGTTTCCTCTCCAAACATTGAAATTGCTTCAACTAGTAAAATTTTCTCAAATGATTCAAAGGAATTGTTATATAAGTCAAATTATAAGACTAAAAAAAGTGGACTATTAGTTGAATCTAGTATTGGGGCCAATGCTGGCTCAGAGAATTCACCTAAATCAAAAAACCCAAATGAAATTGTAACAAACTTTTCTCTAGACATCACTCTTCAGTCTTCAAATAATCCTGATCTCTTTTCAACTCCAGAACCTGATTTATCTGCTGCTGTTCTTCCTAAGATTCCGTCAAAGGAAATCTGTCTTCCTACAAACATTCCATTTATTCCTAATCCTAATGATGGAAAGGAAATATCCCAGATTGCAAAAAGACCTCTGCTTCCCACTCCCAAAATTGGTATTCATCACCATGTCATGAAGAATGAATTCAAATTAACACCTCCTATTCATCATAGATACTCAGATTTGAATCGGAACTATTCCTTAGGTGATTTAAACATGGGCATTTCTTCTCCAATACAATCATCACCATCCTTAATTGGCTCACCTATTGATTTGAAAATGGATTCTATTTTGAATAGTCCTGTTGCTGGGCAATTTTCTGCTGTTCCTAGTGCTCTTAATTTGCCTAATCGTAGTAATCACCATAGACTTCCACGATCTCGGCACTCCAAATGTGTCTGTTTACCACCAAGGTCTTTAAAGGCATCTGTTGGGAATGCTGTATTTGATACCATAAATGTACTTTTGCTGATTTTAGAGTGGAATGTAGATTGGTTAGTGCAGCAACAAAAAAATCATGATCCTCCTCCAATATCTAATTCAGTAAGAAAGGTTATAAATGTATATGAGAATATTGATGATTATTATAATACTTATTTTCCTTTGATGTTGCTTGAAACTTGGCAAAGAATATATATGTCGTGGACTCATTTAAATCAAGCATCTCCTTACTTTTGTCAAGTTACATCTTATGCAGTTGAAACTCATTCTATAAAAGTAGACTGTCAAACAGTTTTTAAGAATTCTGACGCAGATAGAGGAATTTTTCCTGATGAAGGCAATATCATAATGATCAAGTTTGGTACAAAGGAGAAAGGTGGTATTAAAATATTAGGATTTGTTACTAAAGTGAAAGTTGAGCCTTTTGATACTGTCACTGATTCTCAAAATTTATGTTACAGAACATTAAAATTTTCCAGTACTGAAAATTTGCAAAAGCTTTTTTTGACATTTATTGGTGCATATACATCAGATGGTTTTGACTTAAACCAATTAATCCGTATCCAAGTTCTCTGTAGCGTTAAATCAACATTAAAACAAAATGATGCTTTATTGTTTTTGAAAAATTCACCTCTGTATAAAAATATCTTAAATCCATTAACAGATGGATTACGAATGGTGACTGTTGTATCACGCTGCACTGATCTGCTAAAAGTAAAGGATAGTGTGCCCGAATGTGTTAGAGATATTGTTAAAGGTATTTTATCTCCCCATCCACTTCCTCTACTTACTATTGCAAAATCATTACCTTCATCTGATCGTTTATTAGTTCTTCCCCCTTTGATTGAAAAAATGAAACATTCTTATAGAACTAAAGTTTTATTGTGTACTCGAACTACCAAGGCATTGACTGAGATAGGATTCAATCTTTGTACAGGATCAATAAAATTTGTAATTATGGGCAAGCGAACAGATATTCATCAAAAATTACGTAAGTACTTCATTGATGAACTTGCAGTGAAGAGACTAACCAAAGATTCAACTGAAAATTCTTCTACTAATGAAGATTCAAAAGGTGAATTATTAGAAAATACCAAAATAGATGTATTGAAAAACTGTGATGTAATTTTATCTCCAATTCGTAATTGTCATAATGATTTAATTGCAAAAGCATGGGTTGATGGAGACACCATAGCACAGATGTGTTGTATCATTGATGAAGCTAATTTATGTACAGAATCAGAAATTTTAATACCACTTTTGTATGGCATGAGTAAATTAATTTTAATAGGGGATCCTGATGTGCCTGCAAAAGTTTGCTCAAGGGCAGCTGCTAATAATGATTATAATCGGTCATTATTTCATAGGGCATATGAATTAGACCTTGCATCAGAGTAGATAATTCATCAAGACAAATATCTTGATATTTTATGTACTGTCATGTTTGCAATTCTGTTTTTAAAAGTTTCTAATTTTTAAATAGACAAACTATTGCATAATGAAGTTCAATAATTATTTTTTAAAATGTGCCAGAAAAATTATGTAGTTTTTTAATCATATTTTTTTAAATACCATCACTATTATTATTCGTAATTTTTTTCATCAATTTCGAATTATCAGTCTATGTATGTCATTTTTTTAATGCATGCCAAGGATGTTTAAGAGCAGAGATGGAAAAGATTTTGATTTACATATTACAGGCTTTTAATTTCGAAAACAAAGAAGTTTTAAATTCAGTTAAAAACTTTTGCAGTATAGTTTATATGACCTTTTTTACAAAATAAATACATTGATTTAGATAAATTAAGTAATTGAAATTGTTAAAAATATTTAGTGTTATTTTCTTAATTGAATCAAAAAAATCTGTGACATTTCAGAGATTTTTACTGTTTTGTAGTTTTGGTTACCAAACAAATATTCATAAGTTGATGTAATACTTGATAAAATTCAGGGTAATTAAAAATTTATTTTTGCTATTAATTTCATTTAGGGAACCACTTACAATAACCTTATTAATTAAATATAATAGACTGGTGGATTTTGTATGAAAAATTTTCTTCCATTAAAGCGGCACAAAAGTTTTTGAAATTGGTGTCAAGATTGCTTTTTTTAACTAATCAAAATTAAATATAATATTTTGGTTATTAGGATTATTTGATTATATTTAAAAAATTTTACCCATTGTGGATTTTTTTTTCCGAGTTTATGATGTATGTAATAATTTTATATATTGGTTTTTACTCTTTAAAATTAAAATAGTTTTAAGTTTGAGTGAGAAATCTATTAGCTAAAATTTGATATTTTTTAAAGCAAAATCGCAAGCTATTTATTTGTGAAGAGAGTATATTTTACATTTTATAATTGTTGTAATTTATATTATTTTGATGAAATTTTTTGTTCCTAGCATTACAATGAATTCGTTCATTCTGTGCTTATAGCAAACATTATATTTTTGAAAGATTTCTTAAGCAGGCATGTGAGAAACATGGAATTTTATCCTGAAATAATTTAAACCCTCTTTAATTGCAAGGATATTCCATTCCTTACCTTTGCTGTTTTTTTGGAAAATAAAAATAATAAACAAGAATATATTTATAATTTTTTTTGTTACTTTTATTGAAAGGTATAAATTAAAATATGTTTGAACATATTCTTTTGTATGCTTAAATTATTTGTAAATAAATCTTATTATATTTCAATTGTATTAATCTAGAAAGAGAATAGATCCATGGTCTATAATGAAAAATTATCAATTTTTTTTTATAATAGATATTTTTAAAAGATATTTATGTAATAATCCCTACTGCAGTGGGTCAATAAATGAGTACCAAGCTTGCTTGGGGACTTAAACACTGGGGGTCTCGCTTCAGACTGACCACCTGATTGGGACATGTGCTCATGCACCTCAGTGCCCAATGGTCATGTATACTGGGATGGGCCCAGTAGGCCCTGACCCGCATGGGTGGTTGCGCCACTGAGTTTTTGAGTTTGAGTTATTTATGTAATAAATAGGAATGAACGTTATTTGATGTGTGATAGTTTACCTGCCAAATTTTTCTGTTTTTGAAGAAAATGTATAGATCTGTGTATCTTTTGTGTGTATGTGTGTGAATTGTTATAGGCATTTTGTTGCCTGATCGTTCAACATAGTTACTTTTAATTTGTATTTCATTGCACTAAAGGACAATATTGATACTTTATGCTATGATTTCTTTTCCTAATTTTCTTTTTAAGTTTAATCAATTTACTTAGTATTAGAACATGTCAAAATTATGACTTAATATAAATGTTTTACTCTTTCTCCTCTCACAAATATGTCCAATTAATAATTGCTGTAAGATTCACAATTTCTGTGATAAACTCAGGCAAATTATAAATATTTGCTGAAGTACAATATGTTTTCAGTAGTCAGTTTAAAGGGTATTGTTCATAAATTAAAATAGTTCACTGTTAAATATTTAGTTAATAACTGTACTTCAGTTGTTGATGAAGAATAAGTACAATAAATTAATATAATTATGTGTTTATAAGTCTCTTTATCAGTTAATTTTTTTGGACTCATTTTTATTAATTTACCTTAAAGACAAATAACTGCATTAAATAAATTTTTATCAATACCATAATTTAGAGCTAGAACACTCTCTCTCTCTCTTAAGCTGTAGCATACAATAACTTAGAAGTGCACACACATAAGCAAATTAAGTGGAAAGTTCCAAAAAAGTTTTCCATATTTGTCTGATTACAAAAATTACAAGAGGTAATCAAGATGAATTTCTATAATTAATTTATAAGAAAGAGCAATATCCATTTTTCACCATTTTATGGATAAGTATTGATATGTGAAACATATATGATTGTAATGATGAGGCATATAACTTCTGTGATACATTTCAGATATCTAAACATAATTATGCGTTAAGTAGAATTACTTTTGAGTTCTTGGAGAAAGGTAAAGAGTAATATGGAGGAGAGGGGAAAGGAATAATGTAGGAAATGTCTGTTACAATTGAAGTACTCTTTAAGTAGAATTCTAGAAGTGAATATAAAAGCAAAAGCCTCTCATACATCTAATGTTTTCATGCTTGTGAAGATATTTTCTTTTCTGTGCTTTTAAAGGTTAATGTAAAATTGTAAAAACTTATTTCTCATTGATTCTCCTTAAATATATTCCCAATTTTTTTTTTAAAAAAATTAAAATAAAAAAAATGAAAAATTTACAATTATTTAAATCTTATTATGCTATTGAAATCATATTTGGAAAATATTGGCCACTTCATAAACTGTGTTGTAAAAATTGTATTGCATGACTATAATCATATTGTGTAAATATTTTTCGTTGAATCATTACATTTTACTATGCAGGAAAAGTCATGATTAATTACTGCTTTTTTTTTTTTTTTTATTCAATGTTTTCAGCAGGAAATTTTTGATATGAACGTATTTCAAATCTATCTATATATTTACATGATGAATTTTTATTTAATTAAATATTATTTCACTGTTTCAGTAAGTATGGATATATATATATATTTTATCTAATTAAAACTATTAGATGTATGAAATGAAAAACAATTTTTTAATGTTACTAGGAATCTCAGATGTACATTTTTCAATAAATCTGATTTTTTTTGTGTGACTAATTTTTGGAGATTTATTTTATAATCCAATTTCAAGTTACTCTTTTAAAAATTTGTATTGATATGAATATTAGGTCATATACTATTTATTATTCTTTTCTGGACATGCTCTCTTGATGTACAAGAACTTCCATTTTTGAAGTAAATAGTTTTCATTTTTCAAGTAATTGTCTTCCCCTTTTAAATTTTTTTATCCAATACTTTTATAGCATTTACTTAAACAAATTTAATTATATTTACAGTGCCTAATATTGAGTATAATGTGGCATACATCTGCAGTTAAGATAATTTGCTACAATTTTTATTTAGATTAGTTGCAAGAATGTTCTTAAAATGTGAAGAACATCATGAAGATAAACTGCTTTATATATATATATATATATATATATATATATATATATATATATATATAATTATTCAAAAGTTAAAACTTCTTAATATTAAATGAATTTATGCATGCACATCTCTTTACTATGCAATGTATATTGTTTGAAAGAGTTTCTCATGCAGAACATCACACTTTTTTATTTTTTTTTCTCTTCCATTTTTAAATGTTTTTATACATGTGGTTAATGTTACAATTTTGCTCAAAAATCTTTTCTAGGTATGACATTCATTATTGATTTTGTAATGGTACTATTAATGAAATAATTTAAATGCTAATAAACTTATTTTTTAAAAGGAAAACTTAATTTTATATGTTTTTCTGTAAAAAAATAATTGATATTTTTTATTGAAATAAGACATTTCTGTATGGATCAGCAAAAAGTTAACTGACAAAATGTTTTTTAATCTTTTTTTTGTTTGTTTGTTTCCAAGTTTTGACATAAGTCATGTATTTGTGTGCAACTTCTGAAAAATCTTAATATAATTATGTAAATAAATTGTATTTAAGAATTGCTTTTGCTAATATAGATCGTTTGTTCTTTGAAATTGCATGGTTTTTTTCTGTCATTGAAAATATAAATCTTTATTAATGTACAACATTAATGGACTAAATTCATGATGGTCACATGATAAAGGCAATCACATGTTTCCCATTGATTAAAAATTTACATACTAGTTGTTCAACTTGTAAAGTTTAGATAACATTTAAAATTTGATCATTGGGTAAACAGTTCACGTGTTAAAATTCTTCAAACAGTTTTCAGAATTAAAAACATGCATTATACGAACTTACTTACATTATACAAATACTTTTAAACTAAATGCATTTTGTTTAACTGTGCGTTATTTATCGTTGGCAAATATGTACTTTCTAAAAGAAAGTTTCTGCAAAAAGCAAAAGTTGACAACAGTGAAGCACATGAACTAATTGGCTGGAAACGCAGGATTATATTTGATATAATTATGACATCGCATTAAAAAAAAAAAATTATGAACTGATTGGCCGAAAACACGTGGCTCAGTTATCATTTGACTATGACGTCACATGAATTTAGTCCATTGTTAAATTAAGATATTTTATTTTAAAGTTTTATTTCTTTAAAATTCAAATGATGCATTTTTTGTTGTTGAAAACAAATTCATTTGTTATTGCTTATGAATTTGTCTTTGCGCACACATGTTTGTTATTTTTCTCATGTAATTGTATACCTCATTAATTTTTCGTTATTTACTTTTTTTGTTGAATATTGTTAAATATTTATGGTAATGCATTTCATATGTAAAACAAAACTGATAATAGATTTGTTGTATTCTTAAAATCCTTTAGAACAACTCCATGTACATTTTCTTCGTATTATAAAAATGAATTTTTCTTATTAATGAGTATTTACATAATATGTAGCCAAAAATTTATTTTCATACATTTCTTTTGTATTTAGTGATTTTATGATTGTGATTTTGTTTGCTCTGCATTTGTTCTTACATTGTCAATGTTATACTTGTGCAAAAGAATTCCAACTGTTACGGATTCACTTGTAAATATTGCTCATTTTCTGAATGTCCAACTACAGTTTTCTTGTATCTCCATCATGTCATGTGTGAGATAAATCAATATATTGATCATTTATCTTTTTATTCTTAATATTTTTAGTGCAGTTTGTAAATGTATATTCTGTATTATAGTTCCATTTGCTTGTATAAATGTTACTTATTTTTCTGAAATCTTGATGTTTGTAGTGTTCTCATATTAAAAATGTACATAATGATGATTTCTTTGTTTAATTTGAGTATTTACAGAGAGTTGAATATTTTTCGAAATATCATTTGACCTTTTTTAATCTCCTTTTTTTCCTGTTTACTTAAATTACAACTTGATTTTCTCAGTCTCTAAAGTTTATCAAGTGAGTAATTTCGTATTAAATTTCTTGAATTTTAATTTTTTCCAGTAAAACACATTTTTTTAAATATTTTTGCAGTTTACCTCGATTGTTTTTCTTTTGCCTCTTTTCCTTATTTTGAAACTTATACAACATAAACACAAAATAGTAAATATTTGTAAAGTTTTATTTTATTTATTTATTTCTTTTTTTTAAAAAAAAAAAGGCTGGCTTATATTGACAATTTTAGCTGTTTTGAAATTTGTAAAAGAAAGATTTTTACTTATGATATAATTAATTTATGCAGTCCGTTAAGAAATTATTATATTAGATCACTTTAATGTTGAAAATATTAAAATAATTTTCTAATTATACATTTCAATGTATTTCCAAACAATTCTTAAAAATTATTGTGTCTCATTAAATTAACGCTAGGCCGCCATCTTGGATTCATTCTAGCAAGAACAAGCGCTGCTTAGCATGATTCCTTTAACGCCATGCCCCGAATATCAAACTGTTTCCATCGGCTGAGTGGTAGCGTATCGCAATGCCACATCACTGGACCGGGTTCAAAACCCAGGCTGGGCAAGATTGACTCAGCCTTTCATCCCTTCAGTGGGTCGATTAATGAGTACCAAGCTGGCTTGGGGACTAAACATTGGGATTTTTTTTTTGCGTCAGTTTGACCCCCTGACCGAAACATTTGTTCAGTGCCCAAGGTCGTGTATACTGAGATGAGCACAGTAGGCCTCGGCCTTCATGGGCTATTGCGTCACTAAGTTTAATTTATAATTTATTCTCATGAAATATGATGTTACAGCATTTTTATGTAGCTGTGTTTGGGTTGTAGAGCACTTAGCCCGCCAGGGCTTTTGTCTCCTGTCTGGTGAATTAGATACCTTGAGAAACTTAATAACCTGCCCATTTTAATAAAGATTTTAAGAAAATTGATTGTATCTGAAATAATCTTATAAAAAACAAACATTTGATGTGGTTTATACACTGACTTCCTTTGTAATTATTACCCTTCAAAAGGTTTGAATTTTCTTAAAAATGCCTGTCTCCAACATTCAGAAATAAATTAATTGGACGTTTTTGAATAAATTAAGAAACATGTGTTTAAAGAAATACGCTTTTTAATAAAATTATTTTATTGTAGAACAAATTAAAGTGTTTTCGTGAAAATTTCTCGTATACAGTTTTATTAATCATACTCATTTTAATATACATCATTTATTGACACTTAATTTTAACATTACATGAATGCACTATAAGTAAATAAAGCATTTTATGTGATCTGCTATATATAAATCACACTCTCTGAAAGTAACATTATACTATAAGGACAAATCGAGGATCTATCTGCCAATATTCAACATGCATAATATCTTGTACAATTATTATATCTCAATTTTTATCTTATTGATAAAATTCTCTGAAAATCTTATGAATTGCCTTTTGCTATTTATTTACAACAAAAAAGTAATTTCTTAAAATATTTACAAAAGAGTATTAAATGTCATTAACCCAAACAAATCAAATGAAACAATAAAAAAATGAAGGTTATTTCCTAAATCAAAGATTTCAGAGATAAAAAAAAGGTCAAATTATGCAGAATTTTTGAAATGTTCACTTTAGGTTTATAACATAAAAACTAAAATTTTTAAACGCCTAATGATTAGGCAATTAATAGTAAACATAAAATTTTTAAAACATTTTTTTTTCAAAGTTTCTGCGAATTTTATTTACTCTAATTTCAATACTATCAAAATTAATTTAATCAAATTAATGCTTTTCTTTTTTGGATACAATACATTTACAAGAGTAAGATTTGAAAAGGTCTTCCCTTGTTTTAAAAAAAAAAATAATGGCAAACTCTAGTCTTTTAATACATTACTGGTGGCAAATTAATTCTCAGTGAAAAACGAGTTTCAGTTGAGCTGAAGCTTCTACACACCACATAAAAGTTTAAATACCTAGATATCTTTTGGTTTCTCATTACATATTAAATTGCTTCAAAGCAATCAGCTCATAAAGTAAACAGAGAAATTGCCCTTTTCTCTTAATTCATGTAACTGAAATTCAACAAGAAAAATTAATTCTAGTTTCACAAAAAATGCAAATAGTAAAAATGCCTACAAAAAAGAAATTTCATGAAAAGTTTTATCTTAAAATTTGTTATTTGGGAGGAGGGGAGATTTTATTCTCAAATTAAAAAAACGTAGTTAATTATTTATGTACAATAATTTTAACTTAGGCTGTCTGTTCTTTAAAATTAAATCTACAAGAAAAACAGCCAACTGTGTGAAATATACTAGAAAGCAAAAACATATAACGTATGTAGGTTAGCTACAAAGCTTTTCATAGTATTTTTGAGAAATTGTATATGGTATAGGTCCAGATTAAATGAACTATCACAAGAATTTTGAAATTTCAGATCTTACAAACTGGCAGTTATAAAATCCACTTTTATACAGTCAACTTTCAGAATTTACATAACACAAATTAGAATACCGAATTCATGCAGCTTATAGAAAGAAGTTGAATAAAAGAAACAAATACACGTATATATAACAATAATAGTATACTAGCTGCATGGCCCGGCGTTGCACGGTCTATCTCTACTTTTGTAAATTTTCCCTTTCTTTCACAAAATTTGAACTTCTAATACTCATTTTCAAAATGACTTCCAGCCCCCCCTCCACCGCTTAGACCGGCGTTCCACTGGCTTTCTCTACTTTTATAAATTTTCCCTTTCCTTTAAAATAAAAAAAAAAATTTCAATATCCCGTTTCGTTAAAGTAAAAAAAAAAATTCGGACTTCATTTAATAAAGACTGATAAAATATTTTTTAAAAATTGTGAAATAATTAAATAGAAAGATATATATATATATATATATATATATATATATATATATATATATATATATATATATAATTTTATTATATTAATTTTTAAATATTTTTAAAAACCTCTGAAAAAAAAGAAGTTCCGAATTTTCCCCTGGAAAAAATTATCTTTCCGATTCTGTGCAGATGGTGCCACTTGCATAATAAATGCGTTTTAAGATTTTTAATTAATATCTTTTTAACTAATTGGAATATCGGAATATAAATGGTCAAAACACACTCCTCGGATCATTCCCGAAATATATATATATATATATATATATATATATATATATATATATATATATATATATATATATATGTATATATATTGGTGATTACTACCTTTAAAATAAAAATTTATTTTTTTAATATCCCGTTTCGATATTCCTCTTCAGGTTCGAAACTGGGAACTGCCGTTTTATAAAGCAGCGCCTTAATCAACCAAGCTACGATCTCCTTCGGGTGTAGCGGTAAAATAATCTTTAAAATATCGGAAGATTTTTGTTAATTTCTCATTTCGCTTTTTGTTAAAGTTAAAAAAAAATTTTGGGCTTCATTTCTAAGTTAATGCTTTTAAACTTCATATATAGATTGCAAACAAGCAAACAACGGTAATTTTTAAACAGCAAACTTTAAAAAAAAAAAAAAAAGGTAAATGTTTACATATTTATCGCAAAAGAGAAAAAAGTTGAAAACACATTTTTTAAACCGTAATTTTTAAGATATTTTATCAATCTTTGTACAGATTATGTATAATATTGTTCTACACGCGGAAAAAAAAAGAAAAACAGTAACTTTTTTTAGTGTAAAATAATTTTTTCATTAACGCAAAAGAAAGTTTAAGCGAAACAACTTATAATTCGTATTCAAAAAAAGGAACCGATGACCTAATTTAGCTACAAAAACTTTACTTTTTAAAAAAAAATAGTTAATAAAAACCGTTTACAGTGTAATTAGTTTGAATTGTTAATAATGTGTTATTCAAAGAGAGAGAAATTATATATATATATATATGCCTGGATGTTTTATATTTAAAAAAATAGCGAACCATTCCATAAATTAAAAAAGAAGAAGGTAATTTCTAAATTTATTTTGGAATAGTTTTAAACATTTCTTTACGTAAGTATTTTTTAAAAAAATATTTCGTTTGTTTTACCTGCAATATTTTTATAAGTAACTTGTAGATATAACTTCAAATTTCAGAACGTGATTAATACCTTTAAAATAAAAAAATATTTGAGATTTCGACTCATTTTTTATTTAAAAAAATTGTAAAATAATTAAATTGAAAGAAAAATATATATATATAATTTTATTTTCTTAATTTTTAAATAAATTTATTTATATGCAAAGTTTCGTTATTTTGTAAAAACAGAATTTCTTTTCGATATTCTCTGGAGATGGCGCCACGATGCATTTTAATGCGTTTTATGGTTTTTAATTAACATCTTTTTATTTAATTGGAACATCGGAATATAAATGATCCAAACGCGATTCCTCGGATCATTCCCGAAATTTTGATACCTTTTGCTAGTTTCTGCGTCTTGTGGTTCGAGAGAAAATTGGGTGATATTCATGTATACCGACATACATAGATACGTTTGTTTACCTACGAATTTTAATGTATAAGATACAGGTATTTTTTGTAAAATATCTCGATAAACCTTTTTTCATGTCCTGAATATACAATAAACATTTGTTCATAACTGTAGAATTACGTATTAAATATTATTTTTTTGAATTTCACATTAATTACAAAATTCCTACAATCATTTCCTCTAAAATATACAAAGTATTATCTTCTGTTTTAATGGAAATATTTGATTTTTTTTGCACTGAACATACCAACATTTAATGCATACCTATTTCTACCAGTTACTGTACAAATATAGTGTTAAATATGCTTCAGTTCATCCAAACTTAAACTTATTTGGAGAAATGCATTGACATGTTATTTCGTTATCACTGATATGCAACTGAAATATCCTTTTATATAATACATTAATACTTTAAAAGAAATGGAAGATGAAACAACAATGGAAAAAAAAGATTCAGAATTCTCGCTCTGAAATTTAATGTTTGAAAATATAATAAAGTTAAGACTAAATTAATTAAAATCATTATTAAATTACCAAAGTTTATCTTTGGATGAAACTTCTCAGTTCCCCAAATTATACATGAGCAAGGTATTAAATTTCTTCAAAGTTTCTCTAAGAAATGCAAATCAGTATTCGTACTATTCCACAAATTTTGAAACATGTATTAAACTGCCGACTAATTTCGCCAAGCAAAAAGACATAACAAATTTTTTAAAAAAACCTATCACATCAATATTCCCTAGGGGAAGCCTGCAACCCCAACAGGGCGCGTCCCCAGGATCGGGGAGTGCCTCTATTGGTTTTCCAAGAGGTGGCAGAAGGACCAACAGGCATGAGGTTTAGTCAGTCTTCCGCCCAAGCGGTTCCTCGCCTCAAGGGAAGCTGCATAAAACCCTTCGCCATGGACCAACCGCATTTATTTGATTCTCACGCTGCATCGTCCGTCGCGCAGGTAAATCAGGGACGCGCACAGGACTTGGGTAGAGGGCCCTGTGTGAATAATATGTTACAGTCTCCACAAAGTAAAAGATCTTCCTTTAAGTCTTCAATCCCTGGGGGGGGAAGTAAACAGACCCGTACTTTCTTTGCCCACAGTTCAGACCTTATTAAGCCATTGATTGCTCAAAGGACGGAACTCTGATTTCCCAAAATAGCGGCTTGGACAAAAAAAATTGAATTGAATAAGCTCAACGCGGAAATTAAGAAAATTTATGTACAAGCCAAACGATCCAACTGGCAGAATCTATGTGAAAAGTTAGACTATAGAACTTCAAATAATAAATTATGGAAACTAGCTAAACAAATTGATAACTTAAAGCAGTGTTCCTCAAACTTTCAATACTGGCGACCCAATTTTCAATCATAATTTTTGTCGCGCCCCCCTGTACAACAATAATGTATTTACTGCAATAAAAATGCACTTTGAGAGAGAGACGCTAAAGTTACAATACGAGCTTAATTATAAACCGTACAAATTAATACGATAAGTGTATTAAATTTTGTATATGTAACACTTTTAAGTAATATCTATTAAGAAAATTACTTAATATATATATTACTTACTTATTATTATGTTATTTTTCTTTCTCTAATTTTTAAATTGGAACAGATCGCAAAATGATATATTTAATTAAAGATTTATTTCCTTCAGCATATTCATTTCTCAAAGTACAAATGTCATTAGAAAAATAGTCTGGTCTATGTTGCTCTCTATCATATCCATCACATTTGGCATTATAGGATACGTTTGCGTGAGTCTGGGCAACCTATCGGACGTCTGCGCAAAACATGTAAAAATGCTTTCCCTCGTACAATTCCAGTCAGTTTTGGTCGACTCGATACTTCTGTAGCTACCGAATCTAGCTTGAATGTACATTTTTTTAATTTACGCGTTAATTGTAATTCACGGTATTTAAGTATTCACAGCAGTAGATCAAAACAAAATCATACATACATTGTTAAGTCGTAAGCAAACATTCGACTATAATAAAGGATCAACAAGTACACAGACGAGCATAGTTACGAAAATTAAATCAAGGCAATATTCTCAAAAATACTTAAATTTTGGATTTACCACTACTGAAGTAAATGATGGGGAAAAAGCCCCAGCTCGTTATGTGTTAAAAGTTACAAATCTGAAGAACAACATGTGAAAGTTATTTTTAAAACCATGTAAAATCATTTAGCTATGTTGGCAAAGAATTTTAAAAAGTATTTTCTGGATGAGGACAACTTGGTAGCAAGTTAGGAGTGGATTAGGGATCTATTTCAAGATACTTCAGAAGGGCTCTCAACTTCCGAAGAAGAAATCTTCATAGATTTCACATCCAGTGAAAAATTAAAAGGCAATTTTGTAATAAATCGGTTTGAGTTTTGGGTAGAGGTGGATGAAAAATTCTCTGTATTGAAAACAAAAGCACTTCGTATTCTATTACCATTTTCAACATCCTACCTTTGTTAAACCGGATTTTCCACGGTGGCTGCTTTGAAGACAAAATATACATCTCAACTAAATATAGAAAAATAACTCAGAGTGTCAATTTTTGATATTAAACCTTCCTTTGAAAACTTTGCTCTACAAGACAAGCCCATGAAAGTACCTAATAATTATTAAACTTGTTCTTAATTTAGTATTAAGAAATTATTTATAAAATACCTTCTTCAGTGTACTGATACCTTAGACATATACTGGCTGAAACACCGGCTCTCTTCGCACGAGTTCATTTTTTAAAAAAATAAAACATTATTCTTGATATAGTAGCTGAACTGTAAGGAGAGTAAAACTGCATGCACGACTTTGTATACAAAAATGTAAAATTATTTTTTTTATATAAATGCTATAATTGTAAATGACTATTTAAAAGAACTGTAATTTTAAACCTCACAGAATTAGCATTTAGAATTAATGTTAAATAATGAAAAATAATATAAAATTCCGATGAAGAATAATTGTGTTACTTTTTAATATTTAAAGTGAGAAGACTTCAAAATGTTTTAACCTGGGAGCAGGCGCGCAATCGATACTAATGCTAATGGTAGTGCGGGAGACTCAGTCACCCCAATCATTTGCTTATAATTATTTTTACTGTATACGATACAAATCGGTATATTCCAGTGAATAATTTAATTAAGAGAAAGTATACTTACCGGCTTTCAAAGACTATTCAATTTTTCTTTGATGATTTGAAAAAAAATCCAATAAAACGGAACTAAAATGATTCAAAAGTGCAAAACCTTAATAAAGGACGCAAATCAGAGACACTTTTTATTAATATTACAGAAATGTTATTTGCTGGCAAAGCTGTCATATTTTGTTCCAAGTTATTGTAGTTTTAATGAGCTTTCATGATCGAGTGAGTGAATATTAACGTCGCACTGTGTTCAGCTACACGAGGGCTTTTGGAGACGGACCTCGTAATTTTGAACCATGGTCAAGTGACGAGGACGATACTTGAGCTGGCCTCTTTTAACTACCACACCACTCCAACAAGAGGACATTTGAGCTCTCGACAGATTTAACGCGCGTCTCTCCCCTACATGGCGGGTCTTTAGTGGTACTGGGCTCGAACTCGAGACACCTTTGGTGATCAACAAATAGCAAGTTGGACTTTTCCTTTCTTGCGTCTTTTTGACAAGGCGAACTGAACCATGTGGTTCACTTATGGCTTCATATTTTAAGCTGATGGAGTTCTTTAGGAAGTATTTGAAAATTTTCCTTTCGTTTCATGTTCATGGCGTTTCTCAATCATGAATAATGTGCATTCTTTCAGCAGGTTCTTCTTTTGCTTGATTAGTTTCAACTTCCTTCAAAGGAGATCACAGATGCCCCGAGCCACCTCTCCCGGGTTAAAAGTGTATTCAGAAAAAAATACGCATGATCTAAAAATGAATGTCATTTTTCACTATGCTTTATATGTTTGAGAATACTCATAAAAATATAAATCTTGGCCAAATAATCCTTTAAATCAATCAGTTCTTTTCCAAATATCGTAAAACTCTTTATTATTTACAATTTCCCTAAGCGAAAAACAAACACATAAAAGATGGGACGGAACTAATGTAGAACTAACCATACCAGTAAGTTTGAAGGTCAATCAAATGATTAGCAAATGTATTATGCAGCCTGGCTAAAAAGTGAATCATGTCTTCCTTTTATTTTTCTACAACTAATATACAGTATTTCAATAATAATTACAGTGATGAATTGTTTATCTTCTTAGAATTTTTCTCAGGGTATGGGATTCGTTTTTTCTTTTAACGAATAATATTTTATGTTAAAACATAATAACAAAATCTCTCATTGAGGAAATACAGCAAATTAAACAAAATGTTTTTTTTTCTTTAATATGGTTTTGGGATCAAAGGTAGCTATTTGATGAAGGAAAAACGCCAGATGATAAGCATAAATTATATCAGTGTTGTGTATTTTTTTATTATGGAAGAAAGTATTTTGTTTTACTTCTCTTTCTGGTTATTTTTTTTAAAAAATCTTTAATTGTTCGATATGCTCATGCCCCCCTTGTAGGGTTATCGCGCCCCCAGGAGGGTGCAACCCACACTTTGAGAAACACTGACTTAAAGCCTAGTAACGAAGAAACTAACGCTATCATTAGTGATAATGGCCATGTCTCGGTGGATGCTCGGGAAGCAGCAGAGGCTCTGACTCAGCATTACGCAAATGAAAGTCGGCTTGCTTTTAGTAGTTATGACAAGCACTTCGCCAGAGTCATCAGAAATCAAGTAAAATCTTGTAGGGACCAGCCGGCAGATAACCCATTATTCAATGTTGATTTCATCTTACCTGAACTACACTGGTGTGCAAAAATTAAGGACGAAGTCGAAAAATTAGCATATCAGCTGAACGAAGAGGCAGAGCGGACAGCAGAAAGACCAATCAGGAGATTAAGTAAGGTGATGTACGGTAGCACATGCGCAGATATGCAGGTAGACGTAATGGGGGAGTGTCTGAGTAGTATAAAGCATGTTGTCAGTGTAAGATCAGTATTTCTGGCAAAGAGATTGCACGCCGTAAAGCAGTTAAAATCACACCGAGTTGCTGTCTCAGCGAGAAATGGCGAATAATCAATCTGTTAGACGACATCTGGATGCTTTTACCCGTGGTCGAATCATTGGGAAGTTGGAGGAAGGCCGCAGTGTGACAAGTGTGGCTGCAGAGTTCGGAATTGCTCACAGCATCGTTTCACGACTTTGGAGACAATTTCAAACTACAGGAACAGCTATCCGGGGGTTCAGGAGTGGTCGTCCACGAGGAACCACACCCGCAGATGACCGGTACATTGTCTTACAGGCCAGAAGAAACAGGCGGCAGACAGTGGGAGAAATTGCTAGACACACGACACAGGCGACTGGACGACCGATATCGCGTTTTACCGTGGCCAAAAGACTGCACGGTGGTGGTCTGTTTGCACGATGCCCTGAATGGTGTGTACCTTTAACACCTGCCCATCGGAGAAGGCGTTCTCTGTGGTGCCGGGAACACCGGAATTGGAGAGACAATGAATGGGGACGAATACTCTTTACAGATGAGAGCAGATTCAGTTTGAGTAGCGATTCTCATCGCATACTCATCTGGAGAGAGCGGGGAAGCCGCAATCATCCCTCGAACATCATTGAAAGGGACAGGTATGGAGGTCGCGGTGTTCTCGTTTGGGGAGGCATCATGCTTGGTAGTCGTACAGACCTTCACATCTTCGACGCAGGTTCAGTCAACGGGACCCGTTATTGTAACGAGATTCTTCTTCCATATGTGCGTCTTTTTAGAGGCGCTATGGGTCTGCAGTTCCTTTTCATGGACGACAATGCACCATGTCATCGCACAGTAGCTGCCGAACAGCTCTTAGAGAGTGAGGATATTGAACGTATGGATTGGCCGGCATGATCTCCGGATCTTAATCCCATCGAGCATGTATGGGATTTTCTAAGCAGACGCTTGGCAGTTCGTACCTTACCACCAGTAACGATTCGGGAGCTTCGATTGGCGCTGAAAGACGAATGGGCAGCAATGCCTCAACAACTCATTGACACCCTCATTCTCATCATGGGCAGACGCTGTGAAACCTGCCTAGCAGTCAGGGGAGATCATATCCCCTACTAAAGACCGGATGTTTTTTGCTGGACACCCATCACAGGGATGTTTCGGCCTTCAGTCGCATTGCGCTCCATGCTACTTTTTCAATCAAGCTTCTTTTTATCCCTCTGATTTCTCTTTTAGTAAGTGTTGCTTACATTACACATGTCCTTACGTATTGGGGATCTTTCGGTATTAAATGTGTTGATTTGGAAAGCTTTTGTACAAAGCTATATTGAAAAAACCGTCTCGTCCTTAGTTTTTGCACACCAGTGTATCTTATGCCCTTCAAAATCTGGACACCATCAAATCACCTGGTCCACATAGCATCCCTGGACATTTTTTGTCCCACCTTGGAATTTTAGGTAGGGAAAGACTGTTATACATATGTAACTTGTCATGGAAAACTGGAAAACTACCAAGACAGTGGAAATCGGTCATCGTTATTCCCATTCATAAACCCAACAAGAATGCCGGTCTTACGACAAGCTATCGTCCTATTTCTCTTACCTGCATCATTTGCAAATTAATGGAATGTATTGTGCTGCGGCGATAGACTCACCATCTACACACTAATAACTTAATGCCCTCGGAGAAATTTGCTTTTCGTAAGGGTCACTCCACTGTTAACCAAATTTTATATTTCACCCAATGTATTAGATTCTCAGAATTACAAACCAACGAGACACACCATGGCGGCATTTTTAGATGTGTCAAAGGCCTTTGATAGGGTATGGAAATATAAGCTGTTAAGCAAGTGCGCTTTGGTGTTTTTAGCATTAAAGGTAAAGCTCTGCCCTGGATCTCAAACTTTCTAAATCACCGATATTTTTGTGTCAACTTTCATGCTACTTTCTCGGATTCTTACAAAACCTATCAAGGAATTTCCCAGGGCTACGTTTTGAGTCCAACCCTTTTCTCATTATTTATTTCCAGGGTTGAAAAATATGTTAACCCTTCTCAAATTGGACTTTTCGCTGATGATGTCTTTTTGTGGTGCAGTGATGCAAATATTAGCAAAATGGAATCCCAGCTGAATAGGTCCTTAGTAAATATTCAGAAATTTGCAGACAACCATAAAATTACTGTCAATGCTTCAAAGTCTACTGTCAGCCTCTTCACGACTAATAGGCATCTTTACAACTATTCTCCTGAAATTTTTCTAATGAGGGAGCGCTTGAATTACAGTAAATACCCTACCTATCTTGGTTTCACTTTAGACTCGGAAGTGAACTGTGGTAAACATATTGAGAAAATAGCCGATAAAGCAAGAAAGAGACTTAAGCTCTTAAAATATCTTTCTGGCAGAGACTGGGGTTCAGACGCCTCCACACTTAGAATAACTTATTCAACCTTGGTTCGCCCAGTCCTTGAGTATGGGTACCAAATCTTTCAAGTAGCATCTCCTACAAACTTGTAAAAACTGGAGAGAGTGCAACTCAGTGCTGCGAGGATTATCACGGGCCTTAGATATAGTTGCCCTACTGACATAGTTCTGTACGAGGCAGACATCCAACCTCTTACTATGAGATTCGAAATCAACTCATATAGGTATTTTAACAAAATTAAAAGTTTTGGATCCTTCAATAGAACCTCTTCTTTCATTATAAATTGGACAAGTAACCAATGTTTAAAGCGAGACAGCCACTTAATTATATGCGTAAATATGGTTTTATTGATTTCAATGTTGACACATCTACACCTTTTAGCTGCATCACACTATTGATTCTTTTAATCATGTTGAATTCCGGGAGGAATTATTGACCAGTACTCCCAGGCATAGCAGCCATCCGGAATTACTCAGACAACTGGCACTTGAAGTAATAAATGACATACCCGATCAAGCCTTGATTGTTTACACAGATGATAGCCGTTCGGATACGTGTAGAGCAGGGAGTGGTATTTTTAGTAACACTCCTGGGAACAATGTTAAAATCAGCATCAGGAATCCTGACCACTGTTCCGTCCTTAGATCAGAACTCATTTCTATTAGTGGTGCTCTCGATCATGCTCTCAACTCTTATAAGGACAATATTTGGATCCTGACAGACAACAGAAGCTCCATCCAATATTTGAAAAATTGGCCAAAAATTATGGACAGTACTGGTCTAGATATTTTATCTAAATTAGTTAGGCTTGGTCAAAGGAAACAAGTATGTCTCCAGTGGATTCCATCACATGTGGGTGCGTCTGGGAACGAAGCTGCTGATGAGCTGGCTGGTAGGGGATGTGATCTCCCTAACCCCAGTTCCACTGTCTTAACCCATATGGAAATTCATTCCTTCCAAAGAAATAAAATGAAATTGACTTGGCGAAACCCTCCTGCTCACCACTGGTACGCATCTATGAGTCCTGACCTATCTATCCAGGGCTCATCAGACTGCCTTGGCGCGCCTTAGAAGCGGTCCCCTGCGTAGTATGACTTTTGTGCAGGGGGTAAAGTTTTTCCTTACCTGTCCCTGCTCTCTCCTTGCTTCTCCTGCTCATCTTCTGGACTGCTGGGGCATTTCTCTGCTACAGTTGTATGAAGAGCAAGACCTGGTATGTGAGCCTATTACGCGGAAAGGTCAAATGGACTTGGTGTAGACTTTCCTGCTCCAAGGGGATTGGAAACAACAACAGCATCACTATTATTGTTACTGTGTTCAAACGTGATCAGGGACAGTTTCTACTATTGGCTGTATATCGCAGCATTTGGCGGTTTTTTGATTTGAAGAAATTGGTCGATATTATACAATATAAATTTGTCCTTTCAACATACGTTACACAAAAATATCAGTGATTTTGGATGATGAAACTTGAAAAAAATTCTTCGAAATTACCTTTTTTTTACTGGATTCTTCATGAGTATAGATTATTGTAAACAATAATGTCAAGGTATTCATTTAAGGGTAAATAGAGAGTTGAAAAAGGTTATATTAAAATTCTGAATATTTTCATTGCTTTTAGAAAGTAAACATCCTACAGAAAATGTCTATATGTAAAGTCATATCGGGTTTCATGATCTTAATTACCAATAAATATCATAGAACTGATCTAAGTACACTTCTTGGGTCAATATTTGTAACTAACTCAATGCAACAAATTTATTTAGGCCTTAAATTTATTAGCAGGATAATATCAATATACATGAGCATTTAGACTTCAATACTTATGTAAAAAAATCCAGAGTATTCTTACGCTTAATACATTTCAGACGGGGTTGCACAGATTTCTTTAACACACAATGTTGATACTTCAATAACACGTGTAAAGTCTTTATATGAAATGTATCAAAATTATTGAATTTTACATTTTAATTGTACAAATACCAATAAATGCTTCTGTCGTGAATGCTTTTCGAATTTTTTTCCCATAAGAACGTAAAATTATATATATATATATATATATATATATATATATATATATATATATATATATATATATATATATATTTAGTTAAATAAATTATATATATATATATACTTGTTTTAATATGACATGCATGATTACATATCAGATTTTTGTGTTCTTCTTTTAGATAATTAAATACAGAAATGTCTCTTTAAACTACTCTGAAGATGTGTAAAACAAATAAAATTTAAGCTAATTAAATATATTTTATCTTTTTATGTATGTTCTATATATAATTTAATTTAAAATAAACAAAAATTTCCATTCCTGTAGACATCTATCCAAAGTCCGATTGGATTGTTCGCCCACTTATCCCGCCAAGTTTTTTCTTGCCAAATCGTAAGATTTCTTCTCCAAAACAACTCAGAAAAACGCGCCAAACTGGCGATTTTTCAAATTTATCAGACCAGTGGCCGATTCGATCTGCTTAGAAGTCTCTTATGTGAACACAAAAATAGTAAAAATGGAGTTCTGGTTTTGGTGGTGACGGTTTCTAAATGTCATTCTCATCCATGTTTACAAAACACTCGAATTTTTACCGGGATATTAAAAAAATATTTTTTTTCCGACAATCATCATCTTTTACTATAATCGAGCAACCACGTATAATCAAATACGAAATTTTAGCGGGTATAATGTAAATGGGCAAGAGCATAAATAATAGTAAACAAAGAAATGTTTGGCGGTAAAAAATAACGACTATTTCTTTTTAAAAATATTCCTGTATGGAATAAAACATTGTCCTGCTACCTCCAGTTTTTAAGAAAGGCCCAGACAGTATTAAACGATCTCATATACTTATTATAACTTCATATTGTATACAAGTTATACGTTCCAAAATGCAATCCATCAAGAGACTTAAGACTCTCCAAATTATTACCAGAAGGAGTAAGTGGCAAACAAGGGTATTAGCAGGCTCTTTCAGTTTTGCCGCCACTCTCTCCAAAGCAAAAGAAAATTATAATCAAAAAAGATTAATTATTTACATAGATACACACTTAGAATACTTGAATAATTCTTGCAAACAGAAATATAACATAACAATTATACATATATCAAGTCTTAAAAAGTACAAAATAATTCGAAAATAAGAACATAATTACTTGTTATTAATTCAAACGAGTAAAATGTAAGAGAAAAAATTGCCCATTTCAGCAGGCAGATTCCCTTCGAAAAATAATCTATTGATGGTGGGTATTACAAGCATTTATTTTAACTTATAGTAATTACACTCGGGACTAAAATAAAACATCTCCTGTGGCTCTCTATCTACCAAAAACTCTTATTAGCCCAGGCCACTTTTGGATAGCTGACACCAGACATCGAATGGTTGAAAGGAATGTCCGTTGTGACCCCGCTCCGGGTTGGGGAGAAAGTTACTAGTGAAAGATGTGTGAATATATCAAATTTCATGAAGTAACATATACTCCTGCGTCGAACTCATACAAGTTTTAACATAAAACAAAACCGACTTTAAACATACAGAGTACAAAATAAGGAAATAAGACACGTTTAATGAAACAAATTAATACGCAATACTATTTCAAAAAATTATATCAAATTTTTTGTTAAAAAAAAATTTAATTCAATTCAAATGCCTCACCGGGTAGGGGTCCGGTTTGTTCGTCCCTACAGCCACCACTGTTACTAGTAATCCTCCCATTTGTAAAGTGAAGCATTCTTTTTTATAATGTTTGTAACCATCAGGATCGTTAAGTTTCTTTTCATCAGAAAATACAATTTGGTTCCGTTCATCATTCCATGAAATTTTAAACCCCTTCGAATCATTTTAGTGATAGTTCAAGAATTAGATTTTTCTTCATTTTCGAAAATTCTGTATTAGTTATTTTATTTAAGACTTCCAGATTGTGATTTAAAATTTCAAAATACAGTGAAAATCGTTTAACACGAAACTAAGGGGACTGAAATATTCTTTCGTGTAAAAAGGTATTACAAAAGAAAAAAAAATCGGACAAAAGTTTATTAGAGTACATTTTATTTACATAGATATGTTCAAACATTTCCGTAATTTGCGCTTTTTTTTTTCAATAGTTGATAACGATAACTAGAGCAATACCTCTAGTTGCCATTAAGGCAGTGTTTCTCAAAGTGTGGGGCGCGCCCCCCTGGGGAAGGCGCGAGCGTATCGAAAATTTAAAGATTTTTTAAACAAAAAATAACCGGAAAGAGAAGTAAAACAAAATGCTTTCTTCCATAATAAAAAAAAATACACACAACAACACTGACATAATTTATGTTTATTATCTGGCTTTTTTTCCGTCATCAAATAGCTATCTTTGATCCCAAAACCAAATTAAAGAAAAAAAAAAACATTTTGTTTTATTTGCTGTATTTCCTCAATGAGAGATTTTTTTATTACGTTTTAACATAAAATATTACTCGTTAAAAGAAAAAACGAAACCCAGACCCTGAGAAAAATTCTAAGAAGATAAACAATTCACCACTGTAATTATTATTGAAATACTGTACATTAGTTGTAGAAAAAGAAAAGGAAGTCATGATTCACTTTTCAGCCAGGCTGCATAGTACGTTTGCTAATCATTTGATTGACCTTCAATCTTATGGTATGGTTGTTATCAATATTAGTTCCCTCCCATCTTTTATGCGTTTGCTTTTCGCTTAGGGAAATTGTAAATAATTGAGTTTTGCGATATTTGGAAAAGAATTGATTGGTTTAACATTTCTGTAAGATAATTGAAAAGTGTCTGATTTGCGTCCTTTATTATGGTCTTGTACTTTTGAATCATTTTAGTTCAGTTTTATTGGATTTTTTCTCAAATCATCAAATAATTGAATAGTCCTTGAAAGAAGGTAAGTATACTTTCTATAAATTAAAATATTCACTAGAATTCCGATTTGTACCGTGTACAGTAAAAATAATTCTAAACAAATGATTGGGGTGACTGAGTCCCCCGCACTACCATTAATGTTAGTATCGAGTACGCGCCTGCTCCCGGGTTAAAACATTTTGAAGTCTCCTCGATTTAAATGTTAAAAAGTAACACAATTAATATTCATCGGAATTTTATATTCTTTTTCATAATTTAACATTAATTCTAAATGCTAATTGTGTGAGGTTTAAAATTACAGTTCTTTTAAACAGTTATTTACAATTATAGCATTTGTCTAAGAAAAATCATTTTACATTTTTGTATACAATGTCGTGTGCACACAGTTTTACTCTCCTTACAGTTCAGCTATTATATCAAGAATAATGTTTTATTTTTTAAAAAAATGAACTCGTGCGAAGAGTCGGTGTTTTAGCCAGTATACGTTTGATGTATCAGTACTGAAGAAGGTATTTTATAAATAATTTCTTATTACTGAAATTGGCCGCGGTAGCCGAGTGGTATAGGTATCGGATCGTGGCTTGCCTTGTCACGAGTTCGAGCCCAGTACCACTAAAGACCCGCCGTGTAGGGCAGCGATGCACGTTAAATCTGTTGAGAGTTGAAACGTTTTCCCGTTGGTGTGGTGTGGTAGTTAGGAGAGAGGGGTGCCAGCTCAGGTGTCATCCACGTCACTTGACCATGGTTCAAAATTACGTGGTCCGTCGTCAAAAGCCATCGTGCAGCTGAACAGTGCGACGTTAATATTCAATCAATCAATCTTATTACTAAATTAAGATCAAGTTTAATAATTATTAGGGACTTCCACGGGCTTGTCTTGTAGAGGAAAGTTCTTCAAAGGAAGGTTTAATATCAGGAATTGACACTTAAAAGAGTTATTTTTCTATATTTAGCTGAGATCTATATTTTGTCTTCAAGGCATCCACTGCAGAAAATCCGGTTTGAAAAAGGTAGGATGTTGAAAATGGTAATAGTATACGAAGTGCTTTTGTTTTCAGTACAGAAAATTCCTCATCCACCTCTACCCCAAATTCAAAGAGCGATTTATTACAAAAATTGCCTTTAATTTTTCACTGGATGTGAAATCTATGAAGATTTCTTCTTCGGAAGTTGAGAGCCCTTCTGGAGTATCTTGATATAGATCCCTAATCCACTCGTAACTTGCTACCAAGCTGTCCTCATCCAGAAAATACTTTTTAAAATTCTTTGCCAACATAGTTAAATGATTTTACATGTTTTAAAAACAACTTTCACATGTTGTTCTACAGATTTGTAAGTTTTAACACATATCGAGCTAGGGCTTTTTTTCCATCATTTACTTCAGTAGTGGTAAATCCAAAATTTAAGTATTTTTGAGAAGATCGCCTTGATTTAATTTTCGGAACCATGCTCGTTCGTCTGTGTACTTGTTGATTCTTTATTATGGTCGAATGTTTGCTTACGACTTAAAAATGTATGTATGATATTGTTTTAATCTACTGCCGTAAATACTTAATTACCGTGAATTACAATTAACGTGGAAATTTAAAAAAATGTACATTCAAGTTAGATTCGGTAGCTATAGGAGTATGGAGTCGACCAAAACTGACTGGAATTGTACGAGGAAAAGCATTTTCACATGTTTTGCGCAGACGTCCGATAGGTTGCCCAGACTCACGCAAACGTACCCTATAATGCCAGATGTGATGGATATGATAGAGAGCGACATTGACTAGACTATTTTTCTAATGACATTTGTACTTTGAGAAATGAATATGCTGAAGGAAATAAATCTTTAATTAAATACATCATTTTGCGATCTGTTCCAATTTAAAAATTAGAGAAAGAAAAATAACATAATTCTAAGTAATATATATTTTAAGTAATTTTCTTAAAATATATATTACTTAAAAGTTACATATACACAAAATTTAAAATACTTATCGTATTAATTTGTACGGTTTATAATTAAGATCGTATTGTAACTTTAGCGTCTCTCTCTCAAAGTGCATTTTTATTGCAGTAAATACATTATTGTTGTACAGGGGGGGCGAGACAAAAATTATGATTGAAAATTGGGTCGCCAGTATTGAAAGTTTGAGAAACACTGCTTTTAATGTATGAGTAGTGCACAGAGTATTTTATGACTAATTAATTAATACTAAATTAAGAACAAGTTTAATAATTATTAGCTACTTCCATGGGCTTGTCTTACAGATTAAAGTTTTTGAAAGGAGTTTTAAGATAAGAAATTGACCCTCTGAGTACATTTTCTATATTTAGCTGATATCTATATTTTGTCTTCTAAGCAACCACCGCATTTTGTAATATATGTTCCAATTTAAAAATCAGAGAAAGGAAAAATAACTTAGTAATTATCCTATTACTTAACCTTTTTTTGCTTAAAAGTAACATATACAAAATTTAATACTTATGTCATGAATTTGTACGGTTTATAATAAATATTGTTGCTTTATCGTAAAAGTGCATTATTATTGCATTCACAGTAAATTATTATGTATAAGGGGGCGCGATAAAAATTGTGATTGAAAAGGGGGGCGCCAGTATTGAAAGTTTGAGAAGCACTGCATTAAGGGGAAAATGGACCATTTCAACATTCATCCTTTTTACTTGACCGTGATTCAAGTGAAAGGAGGCCTATGGGCAAAATATCATTCATGCTTCTTGCCATTTAGTATAAGAATGAATACATTGGAAAATATATTTAATACCTTTTAATTAATTTACTCTGGAGTACCAACAATCATATGATACCCTCTAATATCGTCCTTTTGCTCAGCGAAGTGCAACAACTCGAACTATAATTAACTTGTCGGGAGAACTACTCAGCATGCTATGTCTACAGTTATCCAGGCTAGCAAAAGTGTTGCCGGAGAATTTTGTTCGATCGTGTCCAGTGTATGTGTGATGGAATACAAGTCTTGCAATCTTGGTGACCAAGCCATTCTTTGGAATTATGTCCTTAACCCAGTGTTTCTCAAACTTTCTATACTAGCGACCCAATTTTTAATCATAATTTTCATCGCGCCCTCTTACATACTGTAATAATGTATTGAATTCAATAATAATATACTTTGATGTAAATCTACACAATACAACTTTAATTATAAACCGTACAAATTATCAAGATAAGTATTAAATTTGTATATAATTTCATGACGTATGTGTGTGTGATTCACATAGAGTTACTGGTTATTATTAAACTTGTTCTTGACTTAATACTGTTAAATTAATTGTGAAATACATGGTGCAGTACTGATACATTTATAAGTGTTTTATATCAGTGTAAATGTGTATTTTATTTTTTATTATGTCAGAACGTATTATTTTTTTGCTTCCTTTCAGTAAATTAATACTTTTTTTTAAATAATGTTTGTTTTCGACTTTTCGATATACTCGCCCCCCCTTGTAGGGTTATCAGCTCCCCTAGGGGGTGCACCCCACAGTTTGAGAAACGCTGCCTCAACCAATCACAAATGATTTGAGCTCGGTAACTATTGTATGAGTATGTGAAAGTCTCTTACACAGACAAATGATCTCTTAAGTAACTAAATTAAGCCACATTTAGAGTCTAGGATTGATTCACAGTTTGATCTCAGGACCTAATACATAGTTTGTAAAAAAATATCCATATCATCATGGTGAAACAATCCGCTTTCATAGTGCTTTGTTGACAACTTGGGTACATGGTCTCTGCGTCACTCTCGAACCCTACTATCGGGTCTTACCAGTGTTCTTATCTGACCGAGAGAGCAACATTTTCTCAATAATCTAGACCATCTAGAGTCCCATTGATATATTCAGCCCAGGAGGAGCTTTGCAGTCGTTGGCGTGCTAGTAAAGGCACTTCAGTCATCCACTGTGGTCGCAGTAGCCTAGTGGTCAAGATCACGGACTCGTAGCTGGCGTATCATGAGTTCGAGCCTAGTGCCGCTGAAGACCCGCCGTGTAGGTATGGCCGATGCATGTTACATCTTTTGAGGCTCGAACGTGCTCTCGTTAGTGTGGTATGGAAGTTAGAAGAGAGGGTGCCAGCTTAGGTGTCGTCCTCATCACGTGTTCAGGGTTCAAAATAACGAGGTCCCTCGTCAATAGAATTCATGTAACTTTATAGCGCGATATTAATATAACTCACTTTCTCACTCATTCTTAGTCATCTGTTACTGCCGTCACAACTCAACACTATGAAATTACATTGTACTGTTTTTACGGACACGTCGAATCGTACTTCTCATGTTGATTGCTGTTATTTGATCCGCAATGTTTCTGGCCTGGAGTACTAAATTGATGCCAGCACACTACCCGCCAACTTATTGTAAGTTTTCGCCAAGTAGGCTGATAACTTATCAATATGTTTACCTTTGTTTTGGTTTGGTATTGCGGTTACTGTACTGTTCGCTTATATGACCATTAATTTTTTCTAGTTTGTTTCTTATTGCTGTAATCCTATTGTTTTCAAACGATTAATTCTAATATTTAAAATATATATATATATATAACCTTTTCCATATTGGACGGCATAAAGGCAAATGGTGTATAAATCACAAAGTTCCTATCCAATAACGGGGATGTACATCTTCATTAGAACTAATAAAATTAATTACAACTTAAACTAGGCGTATACTTAAATTTTAGACGGAAAATGAAAAAACAATTGGGCACAAGCGCCTTAATTTGCTTTTTAGAAACGACATTTAGATGGTGACAGAAAACCACTTTTTTGAACGCATAAATGGAGTGAATCTATTCGGATCAATTGTAAACGTGGAAACGAACGATACGCTCTCGAATTGATCGAGCCTTCTAATCGAGATTGGGTTTCAAACAGAATTTAAGAACCCCAAAAGATAAGTTAAACCATGGAAAATAATGAAAACATAAATTTAGAATAAAATTTTGAGACCATCTGCACCAGCGGTACTCAACCTGCGGGCCGCATGTGGCCCGGCGGACTTTTCTGAGTGACCCAGTCTACAAAGAAATTTCATTATTTAAGAAAATTTTAGCGGAAAAGGCTTTTAATCAAGCAAATCTATATTTTTTGCTGTCGATGTCTTACGGGTACAATCTGCAAGATATTTTTTTTTCTATGCGTGACTGTAACGGTTAGTAATAGCAAATAACAATGGAGTAACGAGAATCCGTTCACTCAGCCTGAGCAGCGACAATTTTATGGCTGAAACTGAGTTTTAATTATCCTTCATGTCTCTCGAACGAAAAATATCCGAAGAAAAGATGGCGATTGGGATGTTGACTATTTTATAGTGAAAAACAAACATGGATCGATATCTTGTTTGATTTGTCGCGAAAGTGGTACACTTAAAAATATAATATTGCTTGTCATTTTACCACTCAACACGAATGAATTAATAGATATTGTTGCGCTTTCGGGGGTTCGAAATGATTGAAGCCGAAGAGCGGAATCCAAAACAATTTTATTCTTGGCCAAAACAGTCCTCCACAAATTGTAGAACAGTTCGAGAAATTCACGTACAATCGATGAAAATACTGATAACACAGATGTAATACACTAACAAAAGCAATAGTAAACACTCAGCACAAAAATAATAACTCAATAAAAGCAATAACACACGCACTATGCAATCGTCTCTCTCTCTCTCAAGCAGAGAGGTATCACTTGCATGAAAGCTGAGATCTGACTAACTGACTAGCCGGCCCGGGCCCTTTTATACCTTTCGGTCAGAAACCTCTTGCACTTGCCAGAATAATCTAGAAATAGAAAGGTCTAGAAAAATCCGGAGCGTACGAGAAAAGCTCAATACAGTAATACATTCAATACAATAGGGTTACAATACCGCGATAGGGTTGCCAGACAGGGTTATTAGGAGCAGGGTTGCCATGGTCGCCAAGCTTATCGCCCACATTTGGCGACATATCGCCATATTTGGTGATATATCGCCAAATTTGGCGCCAAAAATTAAGTCGCCAAATCCGTCGCCAACTTGGCGCTAGCTGCAATATTTGGCGAGTTTACCATTTAAACCAATGTTAAAGCATGGGGGCCGTGCAATGCAGTGGAAATGATATTACAGGTAAACAGGGTTAAAATCACATTAGATACGACAAATTAAACTGTAAAAATGAACACAAATGAGTAGAAACAATTAGAATAAGACTAAATTCGTAACATTGCCCCCCTCTCAAGAACTGCACGTCCCGGGCAGTACAACCCTTCATCAGACGTTAACATAATAATAAAGCAATTGATTAAAAACAATTAAATGAATATGCAATAATAAACATGTAATACATAGTACAAAATAAACACCTAATGCATAGTACAAAATAAACACGTAATGCATAGTAGAAAATAAACACTTACAAAACAATATACAAAATTATTTACAAGATTATTTACACACAAACTTATTTATACAAGACCATGGTCAAAATAAATTACACGATAATTGACACACTAAGAATTATGGCCATAATATGGAGCAAGCCTGTCGTAATGAACGACTCTAGGCTTCGAATTCGTTGACTTACGGATCCGGATTACGACGTCGTTTATTATCTTTAAAATTGTATAAGGACCGTCCCAATGCGATTGTAGCTTAGGAGAAAGTCCTTTGCGTCGAGTCGGGTTGTAGAACCACACCTTGTCACCTTCCTTGAATTGATGTCCTGTGGCTTTTGTGTCATACCGAGTCTTCATCTTCTCCGTCCTCAGGTTGATCCGTTCTCGAGCCAAATGGTGTACATCTTCAAAACGTGCCTGGAGATTCTGCACGTACTCCTCAGGCGATGAAGGTGTATCCGGAGGGCGACCAAACAGCAGGTCACAAGGGAGACGAAGATCTCGGCCAAAAAGCATCTGGGATGGTGAATATCCGGTAGTCTCGTGAACGGCGCTGCGGTACGCTAGCAGAAAGAGAGGAACTTTCTGGTCCCAGTCTTGCTGGTTCTTGGAGACCATCAGTGAGAGGTTATTCAGGATGGTACGATTAAACCTCTCCACCATGCCATCTGACTGTGGGTGCAAAGGTGTGGTCTTGGTCTTGTCAATTCCGAGTAGTTCACAGACCCCCTTCAATACCGCAGAGACGAAATTTCTTCCCTGATCGGAATGAAGTTGAAGAGGTACCCCATATCTCGATATCCAGTGCTGCACTACAGCCTCCGCTACGGTGGGGGCTTCCTGATCCGGAATGGGGTACACTTCGGGCCATTTCGTGAAGTAGTCCATGACAACAAGTAGGTACTTATTACCAGACGCAGTCCTTGGCAGAGGTCCCTGGATATCGAAAGCGATACGTTCGAAGGGTGCTCCAACATTGTAGCGATGCAGCTTCCCTCGGCTACGTATCTTTGACCCCTTCCGAGCTGAACAGGCATCACAGGACTTGCACCACTGTTCCACGTCAGCTCTCACTTTACCCCAGAAGAATCGCTCTCGAACTCGGTGCAAAGTTTTCATGACACCGAAATGACCTCCTGTTGGGCTGCCATGCAATTCTTTGAGTACCTCTGGGATACGAGATCGAGGAAGTACTAATTGCCACCTGAATGTCTTTCCATCCTCTGATTCGAATTTTCGGTATAGAACACCATTCTTGAGATGTAGAGAATTCCAGAGGGCCCAATACTGCTTAGTTGTAGGACTATAAGCCGAGATGTCCTGCCAACTTGGTTTATTGCTGGAGGACTCCATAAACTCTATAAGGGGTTTAATATCAGGATCCGCCATCTGGTCTTCTCGAACTTTCTCGTCACTCCAGGGATCGGGTGGCGTCGCTGTTGAAGTTGTTATCTGGCGTATAGCATAGTCATATTTGGTCTCTACTCTGGAACAATGACGACAATTTTCTGGGCATGGTCTTCTTGAAAGGGCATCAGCATTTCCATGCGAGGAGCCTTTACGATGTCTGATGTCAAAGTAATACTCGTTGAGGCGTTGTATCCATCTGGCTACCTGGCCTTCAGTATTTCTAAAATTCATTAGCCAGGTTAAAGAGGCATGATCGGTACGTAGAAGAAATTTTTGGCCATAGAGATAGTGATGGAAATGCTCGATGGCTTTCACAATAGCCAGTAGCTCTTTTCGAGTGACACAATAATTTCTTTCCGGTTTCGATAAACACTTACTCCAATAAGCTACGACTCGTTCCTGGCCATCTATTTCCTGAGATAATACTGCTCCGACACTCTCATTACTGGCATCAGTGTCAAGATAAATGGCTTGTCCGGTTGTGGATATATTAAGATCGGTGAAGACGTCAAAGCTTCTTTAAGCTGGAGGAAGGAATCTTCACATTCTTTGTCCACTGAAACTTTTGTTTACTTTTCTGTTAGCTTGTGCAAGGGTCTTGCGATGTTAGAGAACCCTTTCACAAACTTTCGGTAATAAGTACATAGTCCCAGGAAGCTTCGCAGCTCACGGAGGTTTTCAGGGCGTTTCAATTCTTTACGGCGGACACTTTTTTGGGGTCCGTACGAACACCTTCTGCAGAGATGATGTGTCCCAGATAATTGACTTCTTTCTGGAAGAACTTGCATTTCGAAGGGTTTAGCTTCAAGTTAGCGTCGCTTAATTTTGATAACACCTTCCGGATATTTTGAAGATGTTCTTCAAACGTACGCCCTCCTATTATGACGTCATCCAGGTAAATAAGGCAAGCTTCAAAAGTCAGACCCTTTAGCACGGTCTCCATCAGGCGCTCGAAAGTAGCTGGCGCATTGCAGAGCCCGAACGGCATGACTTTGAACTGCCATAGTCCTTGGCCGGAAGTGAATGCTGTTTTTTCTCTATCTTCGGGATGGATCTCCACTTGCCAGTATCCGCTCTTTAAATCTAAAGTCGAGAACCATTTATGACCGGAAAGGGTATCCAGGGTGTCATCTATCCTTGGAAGAGGGTAGCTGTCCTTCTTGGTGACGTCATTAAGTTTTCGATAGTCCACGCAAAATCTTGTGGAGCCATCTTTCTTACGAACCAAGACGATTGGAGATGCCCACGGACTCGAAGACGGTTCTATGACGTCATTTTCCTGCATCTCTCGTAGTAGTGTTCCGACCTCTTCCTGTTTAGCAAACGGCAAGCGTCTTGGGTGCTGTTTAATCGGCGGATGGTCTGCTGTATCAATTCTGTGTTGTGTCACTGTAGTATGGCCAATATCGCTACTGTTTCTAGAAAACACGTCTTCAAATTCTTGGAACAGTCTTTCTGCGGAGCTTTTCTGTTCGGGGGACAATTCAGCATTTTCTAGAAGGTCGGGAGTCAACTGTTGAGGCGAGTTGGATAGGAGCAAGCTCGAACTTTTGCAGACACACGTTACTGGACTGCAGGTTGCCAACACTTCACCTTTCTGGAACACTCTAGGTTTTTCAGTTACGTTGCAAATTCTTACCGGGATAGTTTTCTGGAAAGGTCCACTAGCGTCAAAGCTATTAGCAATCCATTCGCTTTATTTTCCGCAGATCCAATTAGGCCAGAGTTGAAACTCACATCGTTACCGATGTATCCAGGTACTATGATTTCAGTCCTTGGGGGAATGGTAATGTTCCCGTTAGCGGTTACCTGTCGAATAGATTCTGACCTGTGTTCAATTTTGAATATAGTGACTTCTTCGTGTATGGAACGTAATTCGTTCTTGTTGAAGTCTAGAGTGAAACCATGCTCCTTTAGAAAGTCCAGTCCAAGAATGAAAGGGTCTGCAATATCTGCGACATACACAGCATGTTGGTAGGTAGCGTCTCCAAACTTGATCTTGACTTTTAATTTTCCGTGAATATCAATCTTTTTCCCCGTCACGGTCTGTAGCACCACGCGGGTGGGGTCCAGATAAGTTTCTCTTTTAATTTTTGAGCCAGATCGTTCCGAATGATAGACACATTGGCTCCTGTATCGATGATCATGTTGCAGGGAAGCTCGTTAACATGTCCCATTATAAAAATTCCATTCTCACCGGTACTCTTTGTCGAAATTTGACACACTTGAAAATGGGGCTTTCCAAAATCTGGCAACCTCCGCCCCACGAGATGGCCATTAATTAGTTTTCCGACACCTCCTTTCTGGGAGGCGCTATTAGTTTCAGCGCCTTGGCGTGCCCGGCAGCTTCTCTGCAGATGCCCTTCTCGACCGCAGGTCCAGCATTTAAGGGTCTTCTTCCCGTCTGCTTTCTGGGACATCAAAGACTCAACTCTATTCAAGAAGCTTCTCATCTGTCGCTCTAACCGCTCCACACTTGAGTTCGACGTGTCCGATTCGTTGACGGCTCGTATGGGGTGTCTGTCCTTTCGTGTTGCTTGCTGGGCTGCCTCGAATTTCATAGCAAACACTAGGGCCCCCTTTAAGTCCTTGAGATCCGCCATTCGAAGAGCTTTCTGGATTTCCGGATCACGCACCCCGTCGATGAAGTGTTGCAGCGCCAGGACTTCTCTTACTTCAGTCGGACAGTCAGAAAACGCCAAGTGAGAAAGCCTCTCGACGTCCGTCGCCAGTTCTTGGAGAGTTTCGGACACTTTCTGCTGCCGTGACTTCAGCTGGAGTCTGCTGTAATCCTTCACACATTTCTCTCCGAAGCGTAACTCCAGAGCATTAACGAGAGCGTCGATATCCAGCCGCTGTGTTTCCGGCAAAGTTTGCAAAATGTCAGCAGCGTCGGCTCGAAGAGAAGCAGCTAACTGGCAGGCCTTGGTCTGGGAGTCCCACTGGTTTGCATCCGCCACTATGGAGAATTGGGTCTTATACACCTGCCAAGAGGACTTTCCGTCATATGTAGAAAGCTTGATGGAAGGCTTGGAATAAGGAGCTTGAAACTTAAATTCATCCCCTTGACCAGTCATGACTTTCTGCTTCAATTTCTCTAGTTTGCTCTCCATATCTTCGAATTTATTTTCAAATTTGTTCTCTATATCCACAAATTTGTTTTCGAATTTATTTTCCACCGACTCGATTCTTCCTTCCATTTCTTCAAATTTCTTGTCCATAGTCGTCAATTTGTCGCCAATGCCCTTCAAATCACTTTTCAACTCTTCCTTGTTCGCGGTCAGTTTGTTATTCAACTCGTCCATATTGGCATTCATGCTGGCGGTCAACTCCGATTTCATTTCGCCCATATTGGCTTTCATGCTGGTCAAGTCCGATTTCATTTCAGTCAATTTTTCTAGAAGAGTCTGGAACTGGGCCTCCATCGCTCTTGTTGTTGGCATTCAATCCCACTTCTGACACCAATTGTTGCGTTTTCGGGGGTTCGAAATGATTGAAGCCGAAGAGCGGAATCCAAAACAATTTTATTCTTGGCCAAAACAGTCCTCCACAAATTGTAGAACAGTTCGAGAAATTCACGTACAATCGATGAAAATACTGATAACACAGATGTAATACACTAACAAAAGCAATAGTAAACACTCAGCACAAAAATAATAACTCAATAAAAGCAATAACACACGCACTATGCAATCGTCTCTCTCTCTCAAGCAGAGAGGTATCACTTGCATGAAAGCTGAGATCTGACTAACTGACTAGCCGGCCCGGGCCCTTTTATACCTTTCGGTCAGAAACCTCTTGCACTTGCCAGAATAATCTAGAAATAGAAAGGTCTAGAAAAATCCGGAGCGTACGAGAAAAGCTCAATACAGTAATACATTCAATACAATAGGGTTACAATACCGCGATAGGGTTGCCAGACAGGGTTATTAGGAGCAGGGTTGCCATGGTCGCCAAGCTTATCGCCCACATTTGGCGACATATCGCCATATTTGGTGATATATCGCCAAATTTGGCGCCAAAAATTAAGTCGCCAAATCCGTCGCCAACTTGGCGCTAGCTGCAATATTTGGCGAGTTTACCATTTAAACCAATGTTAAAGCATGGGGGCCGTGCAATGCAGTGGAAATGATATTACAGGTAAACAGGGTTAAAATCACATTAGATACGACAAATTAAACTGTAAAAATGAACACAAATGAGTAGAAACAATTAGAATAAGACTAAATTCGTAACATTATTAATGTGGTTATGAGTTATATTCGAGTTAAAGCAGCATGAAAATGAAAGAATTTACTAATATAATTCTCTTCAGTTACATCGGTATTAGAAGAAAAACAATTATGTTGGATGTGTAAGAACTCATTACTTGAATCTAAGAAAATCATTATTGTTTTTTTTATGTTTTTTTTTTACGTTAGTCCAATTCAAAGTCCAATATTTCTTTGATCTTATAGTATTTTTTCCCTCATCAATCCCCATGTTGCGGTCCGCGTGAAATATCTGCAATATGTATGTGGCCCGGCAGGAGAGAGAAAAAAGGTTGAGAACCCCTGATCCACACAAATGCCGTAAGTAAAGGGAAAATTTTTGGAAGAACATCGTCAACTCCCCCAGATGAGTCAGTTTGCGAGGTGGATTAAAATGTAGTAAAAAAATGTTGAATTCATGAAAAAAGCTTAAACTAAAACCAGAGCGAGCTAATTTAGGAATGGCCAATATAGTTAACCGACAAGGTTCGGGGAGAAAATCCCGAAAACAGTGTTCGAAAGTGAAAAAATTATATTGTCGGCGCTATAAGTGAGCGAATAGTTTCCCCATCTGGTGGCAGAACAGAACAACAAAGATGTAGAAAAATTTCCGAATGATTTGAATTGGTCGCTTTTTTCTTCTTAATTCTTTTGGTCACAAATTATTCTTTAACATTTCTTGTCAAAATCCTTGCTTTTTAAATTCCTTTTTTTCTTTCGGCATCTGAAATTACTCATAATATGTCCCCCCCTCCCTTTTTTTTTAATCCTGGTACTCGCACTTTTCAGTGCCGTGTATTTCATGTTATTTCACGTTATTATTCTTTTTTAAATATATGCAATAATTCTACTGTCTTCAACTGCTTCTTTTTTCTTCTTAATTCTTTTGGTCACAAATTATTCTTTAACATTTCTTGTCAAAATCCTTGCTTTTTAAATTCCTTTTTTTCTTTCGGCATATGAAATTACTCATAATATGTCCCTTTTTTTTAATCCTGGTACTCGTACTTTTCAGTGCCGTGTATTTCATGTTATTTCACGTTATTATTCTTTTTTAAATATATGCAATAATTCTACTGTCTTCAACTGCTTCTTTTTCTTCTTAATTCTTTTGGTCACAAATTATTCTTTAACATTTCTTGTCAAAATCCTTGCTTTTTAAATTCCTTTTTTTTCTTTCGACATCTGAAATTACTCATAATATGTCCCCCCTCCCTTTTTTTAATCCTGGTACTCGCACTTTTCAGTGCCGTGTATTTCATGTTATTTCACGTTATTATTCTTTTTTAAATATATGCAATAATTCTACTGTCTTCAACTGCTTCTTTTTTCTTCTTAATTCTTTTGGTCACAAATTATTCTTTAACATTTCTTGTCAAAATCCTTGCTTTTTAAATTCCTTTTTTTCTTTCGGCATCTGAAATTACTCATAATATGTCCCCCCTCCCTTTTTTTTAATCCTGGTACTCGCACTTTTCAGTGCCGTGTATTTCATGTTATTTCACGTTATTATTCTTTTTTAAATATATGCAATAATTCTACTGTCTTCAACTGCTTCATCAATTTTCATATTCTATACAGCCCGTTTTTTCACTGGTAGATGGCCATCGCGGTTGAAATCTGTATCATAAAGAATACACATTTTTTAAATGTTTAGTTAATTTATTTTACTTCTTCGTTTTGATATCTTTTAAAAAGAAAATCTCTAAATTGATCCTTGATAATATTATAAATTATCGAGATGTTTCTTTGTTGCCTTCGAAGAAGAGTTACTAAATTTAAATTTAGAATGTTTACTCTGAGAGTTATTTTTTAATTCTTTTTTGATTATAAAGTTTGAATCTCGTTCGGTTAAACCTCGAGCCAATTAGTGACTTAACGCATCTGTGTATATCAGGATATATAATTTTTAAGCTCATTTAACTGGCCCATACTATGAAAATAATTCCCACAAATTTTCTATTTTGAAAAAAAATTAACTCTCGAGGATCCTTCTTGTGATCAACAAGAAAATATTTGCGAAATGCCAATGCGAATTTTTTAAAAAAATATAGGGATTGTGTGTGTGATTACAAATTTCACTAGCCAAAATTTAAAAATTGTGGTTTGTTATTAAAAGAAATTTCTGTATAGTCAATAACTAATAGTTTTATAAATTTATCTGATATCAGCTTATAGTTCAAGATATTTATTTCTAATTTTTAAATTACTATGATTTTAAAGAAAATATTTTTATAAATATATGTCCGTCGAAATGAACACAATACTGGGGTAGTTTGAAAATTTTCTCATACTTTATTGGTATTTAATCCAGAACAACTCTTCACTCACATTTTATATGGAAAATATTTATATATAGGCGTAATTTACAAGCTTTTTTAAATACAAATAAATAAATAAAAATAGAAGGTAAAAGAGATTCAAGAAGTTTTTATCATTTTACAAGCTAAGCATGCATGATGGCTTTCTTTTTTGTGAGTAAGGAATAAAAATTTAAGTTATGTGTGCTGGAGTGGATTGAAAGAAAATATTTTTGAGATTTGATGCTATATTTATATTTGTAGAATTTGTATTTTTACAAATTCTACAATAACAATATTTGATATTTCTAAAATATATAATAAAATACTATATATAACTGAAAATCAACCAAAGAACTTTTATCTAATAAATATCTCTGATTCTGTAAGGGGAAACTATCTTCCTCCTTCGAAAATTATTCGAAGAGGGTTCTTTAATCACATTCATCCATTCTGTGTTCTGCCATTTCTTCTTCTTCTTCTTGGCCTTTTGGTGTTTTTCGAAAAATTATGAATGGCTTGTATGACTAATTCAGCAAAGTCATACACTGCAACGATTGAAACACCGAGATACATGCCCATATAGCCTCCAATAACACTGAACAGTTCCAGGCTCTGCAAATAAAGAAAATGAATAATGGAAAATAGTGTTCTGCTATTTTTTTGTGCACTATTTGCAACCATCATGCATAATTACAAGAAAATATGAAAGGTATTTTTTTTCTGTCGGAAAAATTAATCCTGTAGATCAGTGATTCTCAAAGTGGTCTATATCGACCCCTAGGGGTCTACGACGACCTGCAAGGTGTTCACGTCAGTAAAAACTTAATTTGGGGGTCCATGAAGTGTAAATGGGGGTCTATTATATTGGTTCTCATTAAACTAGATCTTAACTTGAATTTTAAAAGAAAATTTAATCAAGTGGAAACCAAATTTTAATTACTCAACAGATTTATTTATGAAATTTAATGAGGTTAATTTGCTCTTTTAAGGTGACAGCATAAATTTTATTAAAACAAGAACCATTTCAGCGTTTCTTTCCAGAATTAATCTAAAGAAGCATAATATACAGGAGGTCTCGAATTTTCTCAATTTGTCACAGACAATCTGTCAGGACGTTTTAACATACGCACAACATTTAAATGCCTTAAATTCAGATTTTCAAACTAGATTTGAGAATACTTTGACTATGGCAATTACCACATCAAGAGATGAATTCATATGGACACATTGAAAAAAATGTCACATTTCAAAAGGAAATGATTGGAATGAACACTAACGAAAATCTTAAAGTGAAGTTTAGAAACCAATGTCAGCAATTTTGTCTTTAAAATGACAAACTTATTATTTGTCCCAAACTATGGAATATCTTGAGAAAGTTTTTAATTAGGCTTTTCTAAGTGAGAAGGAGTACTATGAGCGAGAGGAAATTTAAGATAAAACCTGACAAGATTGATACCAAACGTTGAAAATTAGTCAATGTAGCACCAAATTCATCCCTCCCAATAAAATCATTAGTTTGTTGTTTAGTTATTTTATGTAACAATTACTTTATGTATTAATTAAATTAAAATTTTTAATTAATTAATATATGCTGTTTAAGTTTTAAACACTATACTACATTACGGTTAGAAATTTAATTCTTGTAAAGTAGTAGTAATACCAGGTGTCCACACAAAAAAGACATATAAGTTGATAAATTTGCAAAAATTCAATATTAATTAAGCAGGGGTCTACCCCAAACCTAAAAGCATGGCAATGGGTCTATGAGACAAAAAAAAGTGGGTACCTCTGCTGTAGATCATTAAGAGCTCGATGGCTGAGCGGTAATGCATCGTGCTGCCACGCCACAGATACGGGCTTCAAATCTCGGGTTAGGCAAGGTCAACTCAATCTTTAATCCTTTCAGTGACTCGATAAATGAGTACCAAGCTTGCTTGGTTTCACGTCAGACCGACCACCTAATCGTAGTGTCTGCTCATGCACCTCAACGCCCAAGGTCACGAATACTGAGAATGGCTCTGTAGATCTTGGGCCTCATGAGCTGTTTCACCTCTTAAGTTTAGTTTTCATCTTTAAGAGACGTTTTTTGGTTTATTTGCAATAGATGGATTTTATACTTGAAGATATCAAATAATTTATTTCGAATTGTTTTGTAAAATAATTACGGGGAGTGTATCGAATTATATATAACTAGTTGCACATGGCCCAGAGTTGCACGGGTTTTCTCTACTTTTATAAATTTTCCTTCCCTTCAGAAAATCACCACTTCCATTATTCGTTTTCGAAGTGTCGTCCTCATCACTTGCAATGGTTCAAAATGTCGAGGTGGGTCGCCGAAAGCTCTCGGGTAGGTGAACAAGGCGACTTTAATACTCACTCACTCCTTTTGCAATTTCTTAGCCAACGGAAACGAAAATGTACCTTTTTTAAAAATAGTTGTACGTTGAAGAAAGACAGAAAAGTAGAAATTTTTAAATTTACAAAATTCCACAACTATATCAAATATTGATTTAAAATCGTGAGCCTTTTTTTTAAATGTTCTACGCACGGGAAAAAGTTTAATGCAATTATCTTTATAAAAGAAGAAATTATTAAATGCTAGATTAAAATTTTTAGTATTTTTTAAAAAAGTCATAAAAAAAAGTTTTTGGCATTTTATTTTTTAAACTACTGATTCCAAGAGATCAAAGTATGAACTTTTTAAAAATCACTTTCATTTAAACGCATCGATATTAATTCACTTTAGAAGAAAATCATAAAATATATAAAGTTGTGTTGTTTTGTAGGGAAAAAACCTACAGAATCGTGGCGAATTAAAAACAGAAGAATAAAAAGTTAAAAAGGCTGGAAATTTATTTACATTCGCTGTATTAAATCATTCAAAGAGAAAATAATACTATGTGATAAAAATATATTTCAGACTGATTAAGGTTTTTTATTCCACTGTTCCGCAATAAATCATTCTTTAAGAATGAAGAAAACTATCAATTATAAAAAATAAAAGCTGGCACATTTATCTGTAATGAATAAAATACTGCTACACATAGCAAATAACTTCAGCGATGAGAGAGCATAAAACAGGGAAATTCGCGTTATCTTTCATCACGCAAAGCTACCCCTCCTCTTCTCATTTGTAAACAGAATCGCGAACAGAGTGATCTTCGTTAATTCTGTCGCGCATGCGCAACGCACTCAAAATCTTGCGAATGTTTTTTTTAAGTTTTCATTTTTTTAAGGGCTTAATTTTTAAGTTGAAGTTTCCAAATTTCACACATAGATTGCAAACAACAGTAATTTTTAAACGAAAAGAGCAAGGAAAATATTTTATTTATAGATTCTCGAAAAAAGTGTATTAGACCAAAAACACAAAATATTGTTTTAAATTCGTAATTTTTAACCAATTTTTTCCATCTTTGTACAGATTCTGGATAAAATTGTTCTACAAACGGAAAAGAAAGTTTCATTTAATTATCTTTATAAATGACGAAGTTATTAAGCGTTTAACTAAAATTTTGAGTAATTTTTTAAAAATCGCAAAAAAAAAGTTTTTAGCATTTTTTTTCTAAATGACTTATTCTAAAAGAGAAAAACATGAACCTTTTTAGGGTAGAACATCAATTCATAAACACGAAAAAAATTCATACGCAGCAATTTAGAAATCATTTTCATAAAAACGCATCAATTTTGACTATTTTTAAAAAAATCGTAAAATAATATATATTATTATTATTTTGTAAAAAAATTATACCGTATCGTGGCGAATTAAATTTTCTTCCCGATTCTGTAATTGTTTTTTGACTGAGTCTCATAAAAAATTAGATCGTGTTTTAAAAATGTCAAAACTGCAAAAAAAAAATTCCCTTATCATTCTTCATTTTGCTTCGCCGAATAAAAAGCCAACAGAGGTAAAACAATTATGCATTTTTTAAAATTTTTAATTAATATCTAATTGCATTATCAGAATATAAATGGTCAAAATGGCTTCCTTGGATCATTCCCCGTCTTTTGGTACCTTCGGCGAGTTTCTGCGTTGTGCGGTTCGTGAGCACTGACAAACATAGATAGATAGATAGATAGATATAGGTGGATAGATACACATACATACATTTTTACCTTGGAATTTTAATAGCGTAGATAGAGAAAAAGAGAGAGAGAGAGAGAGAGACGTAAGAATCAACAAAAGCTTGCTGAAGCAATTTAGTCATTGTGATTTAATACAAAATTACGGAAGGCTAGGAAACCAAAATGAGTTAAGTAATTAAAATGAGCAAAAGATTTAAACATAAACTTCGTATTATCAACTTAATTTGGAATATTTACAAATACTCTGAATCTGTACATTAAAAATTCCAGGGTTTAGTTCAATACTTAAATACAATTATTGTCAAAAAGATTCTTTCATAAGAATTTTTAAAAATATACTAATTTTTCAGAATTGAAATTAAAAGCTTTTTCCTCCCTATTCTCGAGTCTTTTTTTTAAAGCACATATTTATAAAACAAAATCTTCGTATGTATAAAATAATCATTTAATCATTTGCAAATTTTGTCAGAAAACTTACTTTTTTAATATTTTAAATCAGTGCTTCTCAAACTTTCAATACTGGCGACCCACTTTTCAATCATAATTTTTATCGCGCCCCCCTTATACAATAATGTATTGAATGCAATAATAATGCACTTTGACGCTAAAGCTACAAAACGATCTTAATTATAAACCGTACAAATTAATAAGATAAGTATATTAAATTTTATATATGTAACTTTTAAGTAATATATATTTTATTTTTCTTTCTCGAATTTTTAAATTGGAATAGATTGCAAAATGCGGTGGTTGCATTCAAGACAAAATATAGATCTCAGCCAAATATAGAAAATGTACCCAGAGTGTCAATTTCTAATCATAAACCTTCCTTTGAAAAACTTTCCTCTGCAAGACAACCCCATGGAAGTCGCTAATACTTATTAAACTTGCTCTTAATTTAGTATTAATAAATTAGTTATAAAATACCTTATGCAGCACTGATACATTAAAATTATACTGTCTGAAGTACCCGCTCTTCGAACGAGTTCATTTTTTAAAAAACTAAATATTCTTGATAAATAGTTGAATTGTCAGGAGAGTAAACCCAAATGCGCGACAATGTTTACGAAAATGTAAAATGATATTTTAAAATGAAAAAATGCTCATATTATAATTAGTTTTAAGAGAACTGTCATTTTTAGTCTCACAGAATTAGCATTTAGAATTAATGTTAAACAATGAAAAATAATATAAAATTCCGATGAAAAATAATAGTGTTATTTTTAATATTTAAAGCGAGAAGACTTCAAAATTTGTTATCCCGGGGGCAGATACACACTCGATACTAGCGTTAATGGTCACGCGGGGTGATTGAGTCACCCCAATCCTTTTTTTAATATAATTATTTTATTGTACATGATACAAATCGTGACTCCAGTGAATAATTTAAGAGAAATTAAACTTACCTACTTTTAATATTTTTTCAATTTTTCTTTGGTAACAAATAAACAGTTTTGCCAGAATTAACAATTTCGGGATCTGTGTGTCCCGCGTGACCATTTCCGGGTTAAAAGTGTATTCATTATGATAATACGAATGTTACTGCTTAAAAAATTGTATAAAACGTTTTTCATTATGCTTTATATGTTTGAGAATACTCATAAAAATAAGTCTTGGCCAAGTAATCCTTCAAAATGCTCTCCGTGGTTCTCCAAAAATCATAAAACTGTTTTGCATGGAAAAAAGTGCAACAGAGAAATACATTACTTACAACTTCCTTAAATGAGAAACAAACACATAAGAGAGGGATAACTAACTGTACCAATAACTTAGAAGGTCAAACAGATTATTAGCAAAAACAGATTACAGCTATAATGTGCAGTATTTCAAAAATAATCACACACAGTGATGAATTTTTTATGTTCCTTAATTTTTTCGATTCTGGGTCTCGGATTTGTTTTTTCTCTGAAAGAGTAATATTTAGGTTTAAAAAGAAAACGTAATAAAAAATCTCTCATCATGGGATTACAGCAAATAAAATAAAAGTTTTTTTTATTCGGTTATAGGATCAAAGATGGCTAATTAGGTATGGAAGAAGTTTTTATTTTTGATGATTTACACCATGCCTATAAATTATATCAGAGTAAAAGTGCATTTATTATTATGTCTGAAAGTATTTTGTTTTAAATCATTCCAGTAAATTAATTATTTTTTAAATCTTTTATTTTCAATATGCTCGCACCCCCCGGGGGGGCGCCCTGCAGTTTGAGGAACACTGGTTTTAAATGCTATCGTATACTTTAAAATGAGTAGAATATTGTTCAAAAGTTGACTTCAAATGTTCCTTTTAGAGTTAAAAAGACCCTAAATACAATTTGCTTTTAGAGTATTTTTAAAATTTATTTTGAATTCACGCACCACACATAAGATGATGGATGTGCCATCTTGTGCATGGTAAGCTGAATGAAAAGAATCATCAAAAATTCATGTTAGTAAAACAACAGTGGATTTTTTTTTAGTGTCTGATAACCTGGAATTCCAATTACACTCATGTCCATAAATTAAGGATAATTCAGAATCACACAGAAATTGAACTCTAAAATAAAAATTTCACCAGTAGAATTATCACACACATCTTGAAGAAGAATATGCAAATTACAGGAAACCACCAGATGGCTCGTCACAATGACGAGAGTGTAAAAGAAAGGTATATAAGGAATGGTGGCAAAGAAGTAAAATTGTTCACAGGCACTTTAAAAGCCTTTCAGTACAATAACCGCATAGTTATGGCACAAAGGAAGCATTTGGATGATTTTTTACGTGGTAGAATTATTGGACGACTGGAATGTGGACGTACCTAGCTGGAAGTATCCGAGGAACTTGGAATCGTCCAGATTTTCATCTCCAGGCTTTGGCAACGATTCCAAGATGATGGTAATGTGAGTAAATGTTACAGCACAGGTCACCTCCGAGTTACAACGCCGAATGAGGACCAGTATATATAATTGGCAGTTACTGCCAAAAGAAACAGACGGAGCACATCATCAGACCTGTCTCGTCAGCTCTCTTCAGCTACCGGTACGACAGTTTCAAGGCAGACAGTGTACAGACGCTTAGGTGTACACGCTCGGGTGTAATCCGTGGTCCGTCGCCAAAAGCCCTCGTGTGCGACCTTAATATTCACTCACTCACTCACTAAGCGAGTTTTTGATGTTATTCACCTCTGAAAATAAGGTTAAAGTGGATAACCCAGCTTCTTCAAACAGTTAAATGTGTCTGGAATCGAATTCCCTGCTTCCGAAATTTCATTATTAGTATTTTTAATTATATTGTATGTTAATCTTTCTGTATTTCAATCAATTCCAACTTTCTCCGTTTTTCAACAAATTATTTAATTCATATTAAACTAGACTAGAAATTAATCAGTTGCATTTCAAAATTTTCAATTTCCAACCTATGGAATTGGGACAAGTTCAGTTTATTAAATGAAATCGCATCTGGGTACATAAAAAACTTGAACGTTTCCGATAATTCTGAGAAAATCTCGCTGAAAACTGCGACCGATTACTCGCGTTTGTTCGTAATACTCCATACTGAACTTAAGTTATTTTGAATTAAAATGCAAACCATTTTGAACGGTGGCCTGCCTAAACTATTGTGTCGCATGCCATCAATGGCACATGTGCCAGTGGTTCGCCAACCCTGATAGATAGAATGTCTAATTCTCTCTCTCAAGGTGATGATATAGCGTAGAGAAATTAATAACACTCTAATCCCGTAAACTATGTTTTTCTTCTTTTTCTTAGAATGAATTTTCAAAACAATGCGATGCAATACCAATATATTTAACCATTATTATAAATTTAAAAGATGCATACTTACTTCGAATTTTGGATTATATGTCATATTTGTGATCTCGAATTCATCAAAAACTATTTCAACGTGGATTATTTGGCATCTATAAGTAATAACAAAAATTAAACTATAGTATTTTTAATTTTTAAAATAATTTTTTGATTTATACTAACTTTATTACTTGATGAGAAAACATATTTTTGAAAAAATTACACACTGATAAATCAGATATTTTTATTTTTACTCAATGTACAGTCTAAAAATAAAAAATGATACACCAAGAAGTTATCCGAATGGGATGAAAAACGGTTAAAGGAATATGCCCAATAGCTGATAACAAAACATTAACAGTATCCTAAGAACAAAATACAGGGTGTCTGGGCTTAAAGTATTCAAAAGTTATGGTTTATTATTACGAAACTACCCATCAAAATGTAATAAACTGTTCATCCGCGGATTGGAAAACCCTCCGAGATTTTTTGGGTCCAGTCCAACTGGTCGTACGTGCGCATTATTCGGCAATCGTAGATGATAAACTTGTTACACTGACTTCATTAGTAAAGATGTGGATGACACAGCAAAAGGTGCAATACGTACTTTGGTTAACAGAATTTAAATCAATGATGTGTGTACAGCGACGTGTTTGAACAGAATGGGATGTCGTTACTGGCTTGCCTAATGGACTTACCTTGCCTAATGGAATCACACACACGATCAACAGTGTCTTCTTTCACGAAAACTTAAGGATACTTGCCAGTTTGGGATACCAAAGCTCCCATCTCCTTTAAAGTCCTCTCTCATTGGTGGATAGATTTTGATGTCGGAAGATCAACATTCCATTCTGTTCGAACACGTCGTTGTACACGCGTGACGGATTTAAATTTCGTTAACCAAAGTACGCACTGCACCTTTTGCTGTGGCATCTACATCTTTACTAATGAAGTCAGTGAAACAAGTTTATCGTCTGCGATTCCCAAACAATGTGCGCGCGTGCAGCCAATCAAAATAGCCTCAAGAAATCTCGGAGGGTTTTCCAATCCACGGATGAACAGTTTACTAAATTCTGATGAATAGTTCTGTAATAATAAGGCATAACTTTTCGATATTTTAAGCCCGGTAACTCTGTATTTCATTCATGAAATTTAGTTGTAAACAAAAAACTAATCAAAGACACACGCATTAGTAATGTGTTGGCCCATCTGTGGCTGTGATTCAAGCTGTTATCTGACTGGATACTGACTCATACAGATGGCAGGTACCCTTCTTCGGGATTGCATGCAGGAAGAATTTCGGTTGGAAAGCTAAATCGATAATAGCCGTATACGGTCGAAGATACCTACTTATCAGAGTTCAAACATGCACCATTGGAGAGACATCTAACATCTAATTAGGGGATTGGAGAAAAACGAAGACAAGTTGTAAAAATGCATGCACATGTGGCGGTGTGATTTCTAGATAAATCAGTAATAGCCTCCACGCGAAGACGATTGTTTTGGCATGGTGGCTTAGATACTCGTTTTCAGAACGGAAGGTACCCAGATTGAATTTTCCTTCATTGGTGATCCTGACCGTGCAAAAAGAACCACAGCAGTCTCGGCGCCATCTATCTACCGTAAAAGCAACCAAGTCGTTAGACACATGACGTAATTAAGCCGTCACACACGACGACACAATCCACAAAGTCGTCATGCTTGAATGACACAACCCACAAAGTCGTCACGCATGAATGACACAACCCACAAGCCGTCACGCACGAATGACACAACCCACAAGCCCGTCGAACTCTAAGTGACGCAACTGCTTACACGCTCGCCCAGAATATGGTATCGTTCGTTCGCCTCTTCGCCGAATCACTCGCAAGGGGATAGTGTGGTTGTGTGATATCTTGATAAATCAAAAGCCTCCACGCAATGACGATCGTTTTGGCGTGTCGGCTAAGATACTCGTTTTCGGAACGGAAGGTACCCCGATCGAATCTTCCTTCATACATGCCTGCAGGGCTTTATTATTTTGAAATGCAAGTTCAGGAATACGTGAAAAGAAACGAAGGCTACAAGGCTGCGAATCTTGTCAACTTACCATCATGCTGTAAGGATATCACAAATGTTGACTCCTTCCCTGCTTTTCCTCTGGCAGGCGAAACGTACCACTTTGGCGCATCCCGAGTGTATCTCGGCCTCTGTCAAAATTCACACTGCGCAATCGGCCTTTCCCGAATTATTTCACATGTGCTTTTTATAGTTTCGAATAATTGAAAAGTTCCACTCGGTAGCATTTTCTACAAAAAGAGGACGTCCTTCTGCTGAGCAACCCTTCACGCTTGTCTGAAAGACACATTGTTGACAACATTGTCCCAACATAGAAGAAAACTAATCCAACACGACAGTGTATTACTTGCTGTTCAAAGAAGACATTAAAGGGAAGAAGGTAAGAAGAGAAATAAAAATTCTACTGTCCAGATTGCGATGTTGGGTTATGCACATTACCATGTTTTCGAATTTATCATTCACTATCAAATTTTGGATGAATAATTTCATAATTATTGTATAAATGCAAAAGATGTAAATAAAATTTATTTTTCATGATAAAAGCTAAGCTAGGTAATCTAAGCTTTATAAAGAGTGTTTTTTTCCGGGTATAGAAGTGTAAGTTGGCATTACTTTCCAAGATGGCGACCGATTTAACAGTTGTCAAGTGATTTATTCTCCGTTTGGTTTGGTAATTCATCATGAATAGACTCACGCCTGAACAACGCTTTCAAATTGTGCAATTTTATTTCGAAAATAATGGTTCTGTGCGGAATACGTATCGCGCACTACGTCCATTTTATCGTCGACAAAATCGTCCATCAGAGCAGTTAATTCGATTAGCCATGGAACGTTTTCGCACCACGTTTACTCTAATTGATAACTCGCATACCTAGAGACGCCGTACGGTGCGTACAGAAGAAGCTATTGCTACTGTAGAACGTAGCATTGAGGAAGACACGAATGAGTCCATCCGCCATCGAGCACAGGAATTGGATCTGTGTTCATCCACTTTATGGAAGATTTTGAGGAAGGATCTTGGTTTCCGTGCTTACAAAATCCAACTCGTGCAAGAATTGAAGCCAAACGATCATCAAGCAAGGCGTAGATTCGTCGAATGGGCCCAAAAGGAGATTGCCGTTGTTCCCGATTTTCATAAGCGAATTTTGTTTAGCGATGAAGCGCACTTCTGGTTGAATGGCTACGTCAACAAACAAAACTGCCGCATTTAGAGTGAAGCTAATTCACAAGTGTATGTCGAAACACCGTTACATCCAGAAAAATTGACTGTTTGGTGCGCTTTATGGGCTGGTGGAATCCTTCTTCAAAAACGATGAAGGCCACAACGTTACAGTCAATGGTGATCGGTATAGAGCCATGATTACTAACTTTTTCATTCCTGAATTGAACAATCATGATGTCCAGGAGCTGTGGTTCCAACAAGACGGCGCAATATGTCACACAACTCGTGCCACAATCAATTTATTGAAAGACACGTTTGATGACCGCCTAATTTCACGTTTTGGACCTGTGAATTGGCCTCCAAGATCTTGTGATTTAACACCGCTAGACTATTTTCTGTGGGGCTATGTAAAGTCATTGGTCTATGCGGATAAGCCACAAACGCTTGACCATTTGGAAGACAACATTCGCCGTGTTATTGCCGATATACGGCCACAAATGTTGGAAAAAGTCATCGAAAATTGGACGTCCAGATTGGACTATATCCGAGCCAGCCGTGGCAGTCATATGCCAGATATCATATTTGAAATGTAATGCCACAAGAATATCTTTCGAATAAAAAAAAATTCATGTCAATCGTATAATACATCGTTGTTTTATTGCAATTTAAAGTTCTATACCTCTAAAAAACACCCTTTATTTATAATTAAGGTGAATTAAATCCAAAGTCTAATAGTTTCTGCCATACAGAAAGTCAACTTTACATGTAAATTACTCATTTATTTGAATAGATTTTGTACGTTAATTTTTAGAAAATTTTATGTGCGGATAGTGCTATTATTTTTAAAAAGATATGTTTGTTTGATAATATGCATGAAAAAATTTGACATTTTATGATGCGTAATCCAGAAATAAAATGAACCTGGAAGGGGGTTAATTAAAAGAATCTGGCTATTCAAGGAAATAGCATCCTATACCATAACTTTTGGTTGACGGGTTGTGTGGAGGGTGACAGCGAAGTAAGTGTCACATCGCTATCCTGGGCATCTCCGGACAAGCCGTTGCTCAATTCGAAGGAGGTTGTAGTTAGATAGATTCTGATCAAATGCACCTGACAACACCTGAATGCACCTGAGTAAGAGTTATATTAACGCCTCACTACAAAGCTGCACGACCTTGGTGGTGGACCTCGTAACTTTGAGCGATGGTCAAGTGACGAAGACGACACCTGAAATGGCACCCCCTCCCGTAACTTCAGCACTACACAAACGGGAGGACATTGAGCCTCGACGGATTTAACGTGCAGTGGAAGTCTTCAGCGGTAAAAGGCTCGAACTTATGACACGCCAGCCACGAGTCCGTGACCTTTACCTTGACCACTAGGCTACCGCGACCACCTGACAACGATGAGTGGGATTCGGTGCAATTGATTCCAATTTCCAGTTATTGAAATCCCTGATGCCTAGTTATGGGTCGGATCATTGATCGTGGCGTGTGAGCTCCGATCGGATGGTCCTTCTGTCCTCTCTCTTCCGTCATCTTCAATCCACCACTACCTTCTTGACGCTCTGTATGGCCATGATTAGGATTTCTGATTTCCCAGGGTTTTCTATTTCCGGGAATGTAATTGTCATTCCCGCAAATACATCAAAATTTTAAAAAATTTAAAAAAACAAGTTATTTTTAAATAAAATCAATTATAATTATATAAAATAAGGATACATAGAAATTCCAAAATTAATACTTATTTATATGATGAGCTAAAAATACAAAAAAAAATATATAAAAATTGATTACTCATTTTTGAAATAGGATTTCAGAACGCATTAGCAATTTCTACTTTTATCCCTCAGCCTAGTTCTAAGCTTTGTGACGAACAATCTGGCAGCAGAAAATGCTTTCTCTGCTGCAAATGACGTTAGAGAAATTGTTTTTAAAGCCTCAAACAGTTTTATAATGTTTGGCGATGTATTTTCAGTCAAGTCGAACAAATACATCTCTTGCTTCGTGATTTTGTTGAAACTAGTATTTTTCTTGGTTGAACAGTATAAAACTTTTGTTTTAGAGAAAATTGCTTTCTATAATTTTTCGTCCAAAGTCAGAGTTTTTTCTTTCAAAATCTCCATGCTCTCTTCTTCTGAGTGCGAAGAGTTGGATATTGATTCCTCTTCTTTGCAGAAAAGCATTGTCCCTTGCATTTGGGATTGTCTATCCAAACAATTTTTCTAGGCCATCGCGAAATATCGAACGTAACTACTGCTGTTTCGAATTTTCTCCCAAAATACAGATATTAGATTAATCCTATTAAATTAATGTTGTGTCTCTCATTACTTATTTGGATTAGAGAATATTTCATATTCTTCGCAAATTCTGAATTTTGTTCGTTCAACTCTCCAATAATGAAAGAAAATACACCTTCTGCAGTTAGCAAAGTTCCATTTTGACTGCAAAATTTTTCTATGTCACCTTTTATTGGCTTTAAACCTGATACAGTTTCAAACTCTACAGTGGCCATCATTTGTTCTGCTTTAATGTCAATTAATACTTTTAAAATTGCTGACTTTATTTCTAAAAATCTTTCAAGCATTGCCAACAAATCATTCCAGAATGTTTTGGTCCCGGGAATAGAAAAAGTACAGAAAGCTTATGATTTCCCGGGAACCCGGGAAAGAAACCCTAGTCATGATTGCATGCACTGTCTCTGTCATCTATGGTCATGATTGCATGCACGCGATGCACCATTTGACCAATTTTCCTCTTTTGGTCTGATTGCGCATTCCGCTCTTAAATGATGACATCTGCTCATACTTTTCACTCAACCTTCTGTAAGATATTGCACAGTTCACGTGGGTTGACAGAGCCATGTTCGCATGGAAGAGTTCATATTTTTCATTTAAATGCCTTTAATTTTATTCGCCATTTGGATGCTCCATTGCAGTACTAAGAGCTTGTAACACCCAGGAGGTAGTGTTTGGGGGTTCAAGCAAAGATCAGCCATGGTAACTTTAACATAATTTTATTAACACTTTTACTTAATCAATCAACACAATTAAAGGGAAAGAATGCACTCAATGTTAAATCCGGAAGAGCAATCGCATAGGCTTAATTCAACCAACATATAAACAAAAGTACTTATCTGAATACTGGAACGCTCTTGACCCCTACTTTTGAATTCTCTTTAGATATCTTGCTTAACTATACGGCCCCTAGTCATAATCTTATTCCCAATTCAATCTCAACTTTCAATTGTCAACTATCAAGCATCGACCATCATCATCTACTCTGATGCCAAAGTTTAAATAGAAGCACTCATTTGCCTGAATCTCGTCTTCTTCACCAAGAAAAGTTTCCATTTGAACTCACAATTAAAGAGAATAGTTTTACCCAGGAGGATTAGAGGGAGATTTATGGATATACCTGTTAGAAGCTCCAAATAGTCAGACATTGGCTGCTAATAGTTAATCATATGCATGTTCTATTGTAAGATATGCGCATACGCAATTTCGTCATATTGGGAAAACTTCTTGGGGCGTCGTTTTCTATATCATAGAATGTATAATGGCAACTATATTTCTTGACAAAATCTGCATTTTTTTAAAAATTAAATATTAAAGGTTATAAATCAGCAGAAAATCGGAAAAATTTGCAATAAAAAATGGAAAAGAATTGATAAATTCTTTTCATTAAGTTTCTACTTCTGTTTGAAATTCACACAATCGTTACAATTATTCACACAACATTATGCTTGAAAAGACACAATTTATTTAAAACGCATTGAGTTTGCATTGTAAACTTGAAATATACACATCTTTGTTATATTATTCACTATATATAAGTCTGAATAATTTTTAAACATTCGAAGTATGTATATTGACACGTCAGTAAGCAATTAACTTTTATAATTTTTGAAAACTAATCCCTTACCTGCGGGTTAATACTCGTTCAAATGTACAGTTGTACTGAAATAAAAAGAACATAATTATTAATAGTCATTATATTATTTTTGTGAAATATTATAGTGCAACACACACAAAAAGATATTAATCGAATATAAATGGAACTCATTGATTTTTATTCCATATACTTTCTAGAACCATGTGTACTCTCGGGGGAGCCTGTAACCCCTAGAGAGCGCGTCCCCAGGTGGCGGATAGGGGAACGCCTTCAGTGGTTTCCACTGGTGGTAGAAGGGAAATATAAAATACCTTCCGCGGACCAACAGGTAGCTGTCCAACCTCCTGGAGGCTCTGGCAACCCCATCTTCCATGGACAGTGTAATATTGATTGCTAGTCTTAATGCTACCGCGTCCGGGGTAACCGACACGACGAAACCTGCAGTCCGGGGCTCCATTGGAAAATATGCTACGAGGACAGTGAACTTTCTACAACTTAATATCAACGGCACTGAGAAAAAATGTGCTGAACTTTCAGATATTCTCAATGAAAATAACATCCATGTGGCTTGTTTGCAGGAAACAAGGTTAAACTCCAAATTACACTTCAACGTTAAGGGATATACAACTATTAGGAAAGATAGAGTCTCTGGAGCTGGAGGAGGAATTGTTTTTTTGGTAAAAACACCTGAAATTAAATATATAGAAATCCTCCCAACCTCAAACACCAGTAGCAGCACTGAGGCACAAGCAATTAACATCCTGCTACCCAATCATACTATTATGCTGGTGAATGTGTATCATCCTGACAATTCACAAATATTCTTCAGGATCTCGCCTCTACATCGGCCGATACCAAAATGATTTAGGGAGACTTTAATGCAAGGAGCCGCCTTTCCTGAGGCTGCAAATTTCTTGATTCCAAGGGTGACCAATTGGAAGACCTTGCAGATGATCTAAACTTGACTATTCTCAACACAGGAGAAAACACTTACGTCTCAAAAACAAATGGCACAGCGTCGGCTCTTGACATTTCTGCTATAAGCTATGCTTCCGCAAATAATGCTCACTGGAAAGTTCTTGATGCCGCTATTAGCGATCACTTTCCGGTTCTCACTACCCTCCCGATTGTTCAGGAGCCCACCACGCAAGAAAAGCTGTCGTGGAATTTCCGCAAAGCGAACTGGAACGGTTTCACACAAGAATTGGAGAACCTTTGTTCTGACTTGCCGAAGCACAATGATGCAGAAAAACTTCTCCGTCTTTTCACCAACTGCTTTCAAAAAGCAGCTAAACACCATATCTCTAGAGGGAAACGAAAAAACAACTGGATCCCGTTTTGGAAAGATCCCAATATCAAAGATCTAATTCAGGAAAGAGATTCCATTGGTCAAGAGCTCCAAAGGAATGACAACGAAGAGCTCAAACGAAATTTTATTGAGGTCAGCTATAGAGTGGAAGAACTGATTTTGGAGAATAAAAAAGAAAAGTGGGCTGAGCTATGTAGCAAATTGGACCCCAGAAAAGGAGCATCGAAATACTGGAATTTGTTAAAGGTCCTCAATAGTTCATACATATCAATACCCAAAACACTTCAGTCAAACATAATCTCAATCGATGGAGAAAAATGCAAGAACAAATAAAGAAGCAGCAAATATGCTTGCAAAACAGTACGAAGTCACAAGCAGGCTAAACTTTGCGGCAGAAGACAGATTACAGTACAAAAAGTATAAGTCAATTATTAAGCATAAGAAGAATCATTACGCCGAGGATGTCCTCACATCTGATTTCATTCTTGAAGAACTGGAATACGCTATTCGGCGCCTAAATCCAAAGAAATCTCCGGAACCTGATGTTATCTATGGTCAAATGATTGTGCACTTTGAATAAATCGCAAAACAGTACTTGCTCAACATTTTTATTACCTCCTGGCGCAGTGGTAAATTACCCAAAATTTGGAAGAGCTCTGTCATCATTCCTATCCTAAAGCCAGGAAGGGATGCTACCAGCTACAAGAGCTACAGACCCATCTCATTCACTTGTATACTCTGTAAGCTAATGGAGCGAATTATCCACAGCCGCCTTATAAAATTCCTCACGGGACACAACTTTCTTCATTTTTATCAGACAGCCTATCGTGCCAATCATAATACTGTTGACCAACTGTTTTACCTAAGCCAAACAATAATCAATGGTTTTCAAGAAAAGCCTTATGAGAAAACTGTTGCAGTATTCCTAGACCTATCATCAGCTTTCGACCGAGTTTGGTGACAAAAACTAGTTGACATTATCCATAGTTCTGGTATAAAAGGTAATGCACTGCTCTGGATCAATGATTTTCTCAGAGGCAGAAAATTTTCTGTTAAGTTCAATGGCGTGCTTCCTAAGTAACACAGACTCTGGGCTGGAGAACCTCAGGGCTCCGTGCTGAGTCCTCTTCTTTTTCTTTTATACATGAATACCATCCACTCCCATATCCACCCAGACACGAAAATCTCATGTTATGCAGACGACATTGCCCTATGGCATACACATAGAGAAATTGCAGTCTCAGAAAAAGCTTTAAACAAAACCCTGAAAGGCATTGCAGCTTGGGCAAAAGATCTTAAATTGACCATTAATGCTGATAAGACAAACTATTGTATCTTCTCCACGGACAGATGGCATAGAGGCACTTTTAATGCTGATATTAAAATCGAAGACTACAACATCAAAAGAGTCACCTTCCCTACCTATCTCGGCGTAACTCTAGATTTTGAACTTCGTTTTACAAAGCATATTGAGCAAACTACTATCAAATCACTCAGAAAATTGAATATTCTTAGAAAACTCTGCGGAACTACTTGGGGATCAAGACCAAGAACCTTAAAAATGCATACTTTTCTATCATTAGACACGTACTTGAATATGCTGCCCCAATCTGGGCCCCGGCATCCGTATCCTCTGAACAGAAATTGGATTCAATCCAACATCGCGCATCTAAAATTATTATTGGTGCAGTTTCCTCAACTAACAACGAAAAAGCTGAAAGGGAGTGGGGTCTCCCTCCTCTCGAGTGTAGGCGAAACCTTGCCACTGTTAAGTTCACCAACAAACTACGATGTTACAAGGAAGATCACATCTCCACCAGAGTATTCAACGAGTGGCCATATACGAAGAGACTTAAAAGATCATCAACGCTACAACTTGATGAGGATATTAGAATCCAAATAAATTTAGAACATTCCATTTTGAACTTTATTCAAAAGCCTCCCTTCCCCAGAAGGCCTCCAAAAGAAACGAAAATTACTCTAAATCTCATGCGCCCTTGCTCAAAAAAAGAAGATGCAAGAATTCTCAAACAGAAGGGCCTTGAAACGATAGAGAAAATCTCTCAAGAGAATTTTGCGGTTGCCTTTACAGACGGCTCATCTGATATTTCTCTCAACAAGGGAGGAGCTGGCATTCTCTTCCAACTTCCAAATAAAGAAAGAAAAATGCACAAAATTAATACTGGGTTAATAGCGTCTAATTTTACCAGCGAACTTCTTGCAATTAAGGAGGCACTCACCCTGTATTCGACCCATCTGGAGCTCTCGGGCACAACTGAAGGATTGGCTATTTTCTCCGACTCAAGAGTGGCCTTAGAAGCAACATAACCTCTGATATCAATGTTCTACTTGAAAGTTTGCATTGCAGGGGGAAATCCTGCCTATTGCAATGGATTTCTGCTCACGTAAACATTGAGGGAAACGAGTGTGCGGACTCCCTGGCCAAAGAGGACAGAAATGATGACCAACTTTGTCCCATCATTACGCTTGCAGATGCAAATGCGGTCGCAAATTACAGACTTCTGCCTCATCGCTACAAAAAAAACCCCTCTTTGTCGATTTTGATTGCTCTAAAAATCTTACATCCATAATTGCAAGACTAAGGATGGGCCATTTTAAAGGTATGAAGATCTCATCAGACAAAACTAGAACTTACATCTCGTGCAAGAACTGCACCGAGGCCCAACTAACGACAGCCCACATCCTAGAATGTCCGGCCCTTACTCCGCATATTATACGGCTCGGAATGGTGCCACTGGCTTTGGAGCTACTCGAGGTTCTTTACAGCGCTGATGCGCCGAGACTTGCGGAAGCGGTTCAGAGAGCTCACGACATTATCTGATTGTCCATGGACATGACAAAAAAAACCATGTGTAAAAGATCCACAGAAACACAGAAAAATTAATAGAACTTTTTACTCTATTGATTGATGTAAGTTTTTTTAAAAAATAAAAGTTTGTAATTCTTTGCATTACCGCAAAGGAAAATAATATATTTCAAAGTTAGGGTTATTTTATTGAGACCCATGCATTATCTAAATATAGATTGTTGTTTTTCTATCATTTCCATTAAAACGTAGGAAAAATACAGTTTTTTTAAAAAAATTATTCAACGTGCTCAACAAAAAGATTATAACTCAGCACAGAATTTATATTCAATTTATTTTAAAATATTAATTGTTCTTTCTATATATTGAAGATTAACTTAAATTTTGCGTTGAAACATGATGTTTGACCCTTTTCTGTTTGTTTTTAGAATAAATTATTCTAAGTAAAGAAGGGATATCGCGTGTTAACGGATCTCTTTATTAAGAAAATATATGAAATAACAACTGTATTAGTTCGCATAAGTTAGTTGGTGTATTAGTTCTCAAGCCTTTTATTTAACCTTCTAAAACAGTGGTCCCCGGGGTCGCGGACCGGTACGGGCCGCAAAAGGAATATTGAACTACAGGTATTTCAATTGTATTTACCGTGGGATATTTCTTTTGGGTTTGTGTGACTTTTTAAAGAAATCACTTTATATTCCATGTTAAATCACTTTATATTCATTTTTTGATGTAACTGTATTTTATTCTGAAGACATTTTTAAATACAATGACATGTTTAAATCAAAACAATCTAAAATATAAATAGGTCCCATCCCCCTTCCTCAGCGGTCTACGGTTAAACTATCATACTTTGACCGGTCCGTGGCAATAAAAAGGTTGGGGAACACTATTCTAAACCACGTGTATGAGATCTACTTTCAGGAAGGCTACTTAGTCGCAACATTTTTCTTCTACTTCGCAAATAGAATAACTGTACCGATTAATAATAGCCCTAGTAATGATGATACTAATTAAGTCTATCGTCTCAAATTAAACCCTTTTTGCTGTCATTCAATGATACTTTTATTCAGCATTTTGTCGACGATTTTATTGATATAGGAGATGTTTCTTGTATAAGTCCTTATGGTAAATTTATAACAGCATTTCCATAATCTAAATAAGAAGTGGCGTAACATGCACTCTCACAGCCCGCGAATCAAGGGGGCCCAAAGCCTGTCTGACGCCAAGTGCGTACCCTTTCTAAGATCCGGCTTGGGGCCAAAAAACTGACTTTGTAGAGAAGCCTAATATTCCCCGTTACGGCACTGTAAATAAGATATATTTACTGGAGATATGAGAACTTTTGTGCCCCAGCAGTATGATGTGACTATTAATCTCCTTACAAGGGTCTTTATTTTTGTTTCCATATGCTTTCTGAATGTTGAACAGTAATGTTAAAAGAGATGCCAAAAGTGGCTAAATATAATAAAATCATTTCTAGAAATGATTTTGAGTGCTCAATATTCTATAATCCAAGTGTATTTTGGCTAGAAAGCTTTCTTGTTACAAAGATACTTTAATGTACTGTTTCCAAGATCAATCTAAGATGTCATTACGCTCCAATAACTGTGTGAACCCCTCTGGGTTCCACCCTGGACACCAAGATTGAATTGAGGCAAAGAATTACCAGACGACATTTTTACATTAACAAATTATATTTATTCACTTGAATCAATTATCAACCTTCTAAATACTAAAATGAATCAATATTTCTGCGTCAATAGGATTGAACTTTACTATTAAATTAAATTATGAAATATGATACTAATCAACTATTAAACTCAATATCGAACGGGTTTACCGGAATAAGAGGACCGAGAGATATACGTAATTTGAATTACTAGTAATCATTAACTTTCCACTTACTCTATTATATATTTACTCTTATGATCCGATAATTGAAATTTAAATATCACCTGACTTTTACAACTTCACTCCTTTCCAGTCGGCTCAAACTTTCCAAATGTAGATAGCTGCCTGATAATCAGCCCAAAACTAATCACATAATCACTTGAATCTTCTTAGAACTCCGTCAATGTATCTATGGGCTCAATAGCCTTCCCTCTGCTAACTTACAACACTCTCTTTAAATTTTTTGATTCATTTGCATATCCCGCTTTCTCCTTTTAGAGCTGGTTGGAAATATACGCGAATTTACAATCCCCAAAGACGCTCAAGAGTATTAGTGATAAAGTGCCGTACAGATTCGTCACATAACAAAGTGAATTTTTGTAAAATACTACAACGGTGGCTAAATGGTCCACTTTAAAAAAATCTTTGTTGTTTCAATGTGAATGGGAATTGAAAAAAAATTGTGCATGTAAGAGGGATGGCGGAAAAAAATTATGGAACATTTACTTCTTGAGGACATATTTCAGAACAGGCATTGCTTCTATTTTGTGTGTGAAAAATGTATCTGTTTGTTTCTACTTAACTATGTTATTGTAATGAATAAAAAACTCATTTTATATAAGACGAAAGAAAAACAGCAATGTAATATAGTGAAGTAAAATTTTTAATAAGCGAGTACTCACTCCTTTTTCTTTAAAATACAGGCTCTGGAACAGAAAAAGTATTATTAAATTTTTATTTACTAATTGGAAAAACAATTATTAATAACATACTTATTATTTAATGTCTAATAATTTAAGAGCATTTTAAAATAAAAGGAAGCTTAGAATTAATGACATCAGCATAACTTAGTATTAGCCTCATTTCTTTTTTTAAAAAAATTCCAATACAATTAACATATCCTCATGATTCCCTATTTTTTTTTCTTTCTAAAAATTACAAAAGCATATTACACTTAAATGTAAGTCTTATGATTTCTGACGTATAGAAAGTAAACTTTATAGGTAAATTATATATTCATTTATTTAAATAAAAAAAATTTACATAAATTTTTAGGAAAATTTATTAGCGAATGGTGCGATTATGTTTAAAAGATGTTTATATGTTTGAAAATAAGAATTAAAAAAGTTGACATTTTTTTTTCTCCATATTCTAGAAATAAAAGGAACCTGGAAGGGCTTAATCGGGCAACACCACGAATCCTTGATCATAGAATTTTTTGTATAAATATTAACCGATATTAAGTTTCAATTAAATATGACTTAATGATTCCTTCACTTAGGGATACTTGAAGCAGTAAATATTTACATGCGCAATTTAATACTGTGTGTTCAAATTAATATTTTGAATCTCCACCTGATTGCATTTCAGAATCTTTTTCGAAGGAGGAAAATAATTATTTTAAGTTCAGAGAAAAACTCTCTCCCTCTGTGACTTACAGTCAAAACTGATGACACAGTTACATAAAATCTTAAAAAAACTGTAAAAAAAAAAGGAAAGTATTAGAAACGAAAATAAGATTTTTAAAAAAGAAATGATAAATAAAAAATAAATTACTCGTACTTTACCTCAGTCCAGCGCATGAAATTACTTTCCTGAAAAAAGAAAAAGAAATATTTATTTATAAGTAAGCATATATATATAGTAAATATAGTAAAATATTTACATATATATACATATAGTAAATATATACATATAGTAAAAGCACATTTTACATCTCATACGTCATTTTACATCTCAGTTAAGAAATCAAATGCCCCTGAGATAAACCTAAAATTTTAAGTACTCGTAATTGTACAAAAATAATGGATTATTAAAGATTGTCAATGCTGATATACACTGAAGAGCCAAAACATTATGAGCACCTACCTAATTACGCATTGTACCACTTTTAGTTGGTAAAACAGCTGCAACTTGCCTTGGCATGGATGCCACAAGTTCTTGGTAGATGACTGGAGACAGGTTGTATCAAATGTTTTAAAGTCGAGATATTCCGACATGGAAGCATTTGATCTCTGATCTGCCTTTTTATGAAAGTCCAGATTTGCTTCATTTGAATAAGATCCAGCGAGTTAAGTGACAAAGATATTAATTGGAATTCATCATTATGCTTCTCAAACGACTACAGCACAATTCAAGCCTTGTGACACGAGGCGTTGTCATGGAGGAATGTTCTATTTCTTGTTTGGAAAACAGATCCATGTAAGGATATAATTGGCTAGCAGCTATCTTCAGATAGTACACAGCTGCTTTCATAGTCTTTTTCACTACAACTAAGGGTCCCAAAGCCACCATGAAAACGTTCTTCAAAGCATAATACCGCAGCTACCAGCCTGTGCTTGACCTTCTGTACCTGGGGAAGGAACACCTGTTCACCTGGAAGACGGTGCACTCTGACACGACCATTGACGTGGTGTATGAGAAATCGTGATTCATCAATGACCAGGTATTTCCTTTATCTATGACACAGCTTCGATGCATCCACGCCCTCTATAGGTGCAGTTGACAGTGATGCATGGTCAACTCAGGCACTCGAGTGGGACGTCTGCAGAGCAGTCCCATATTAAAACGGTGTCCGCTGAACTGTATGCTCTGAAACACTTGCACTTATACCAGCATTGTATTGAGCTGTTAGCTAAGCCCTTGCCTGGAGCCAATTTTGCTTAATCAAGCAGGAAGTTCTTTTCTTTGATGAAGCATTGAAGTCCAATGGTTAGGTATCTACTGCTGGTTTTACTGTGTATGTGTGTGTCATTTACCCATTTTCCATAAATACTAACAATGAAAGATCGCAAACAACCCATCAGTCGTGTAGTTCCGGAAATACTCGTTACGAGTTTTCGTGCCATTACAATCTGCCCTCTTTCCAATTCGCTTAGATTAGATTTTCTATCTCTCCCAAAAGTATGGGTAAAAATGATTCCTTACTTTTTTGAGCAAAAGTTAAGTACCAATCTCTCTTAAACACGGACTTTCCACGTCATCCAGACGAGTTCATTGAAAAATTAAGGGGTGTTCATAACGTTTTGGCTCGACAGTCTACATGCCTGCTTTCAAAAACAATGTAACTCATTGACTAATCGAAAACTCATTCGAATCAACTCAAAATAATTCAGTTACAAAGTTCTAATCAAAGTTTAGTTTTTCGATGCCTCTGTTACCCGATATAGATTGATACTAGGCCCCACATTTAGTATAATACACTACATATATAGAGCATAGATTATATTACGAAAACTTTTTTCGCATAGTTTGCATTTCGATCATTAACAGAAATGATCGATACATACCTTCTCACATTGTAAGCAATCTTCACACAACCACGAAACATTGAAAAACAGACATCAGGGAATCTCGTCTGTAATGGAAGTGATACAGGCAATAGCCCCAGTGCAACACGTGGAAGATTTTCTAAAATGGGTTCTATGCAGTGTACATAAAGAAAATGCTCGGACCAAACTCTCACGGGAGCCATATTTTGGATATGTTAACTCTTTGGTTGATGACACAATAGCAGGACAATATTAACATATTCATTCTCCAATTGGATGGCGTACCACTACACTGTTCGGCCTAAGTTCAAAACGTGGACTACAATATGCCACTCACCCAATGGACACCCAGAAGTTCTGATGTAATACTTTGTGATTTCTTCCTTTGGGGGCAAGGAATGAGATAAGGCGTTAAATCACGACTTCAGAGAGTAAGAGACAAGGTATTCATCCTAGAGATGGCGATTCTTTCCGAAAAAGATCAAATCGAATCGTAACCTGATGAATCGATTCACAAAAAAATTGATTTTTTTTTCAAGTCTGCATTTACAATGTAAATATAAATCCGTTTTACAAGAAACAAGAAAAATACCATAGTAAGCGATCTCTTATCAGTAAAATCAGGGGATTTTTTTTAGTTCAGGGAATTCGACAATTATTTTTGTTACCGTATCAAAGTATCAGGTATAAAAGAAGATATTTATTTTCTAAATGTATTTGTTGCATTAAAAAGTTTAGAAAATAGATTATATAGCTTATATAGCTCCCAATACTTAATATCTATTTTTTTAAAAAACAGCAGAGTCTCTCAAGTCTACTGGGATCCAAGTGATTCCACTCATCACTTGCGATGTTGCGGGTAATTGAAAAAAGGCACTCTCAAGGAACATATGATCCCACGATGATACTCATATAGATCGTGGCTATTGAGTGAACGTGATGATAAATAGTTTTTTTGTTCTTGCCCCAGTAAAGTATAGAATCATACTTCAGGTGCACAACTGCCTGCGATAAATAGTGTTTAATTTCTTCGCTTATTATGGTTCTTACCTAAACGGAAAAAAACTGAATGTCGATTTTCTAGGATGAAATATCGATTCAGTGCTACATATCAATTTTAAAAAATCGATTTTTTTGGCCCCAGAAATAGATTTTTCGATTAATTGATCTCAGACAGCCATCCCTAGTTCATCCCTCCCCTTTCTGTTGATTTAGCGGAGCTGAAGCAACGTATCAAGCCACTATTGATAGATTTGATTCAGATACCTTAACATGCGTTTGGGAGGAAAGTGGTTACCGGTTCAATGTGTCTCATATGACTAAAGGTTCACATAAAGCTCTAAAGGTTCTTAACTAAAAAGGCTAAAGGATCATGCGACTAAAGATTCATAAAATATCTATGACTGTCTCTGACAAAAAAAATCCACATAGTTCTGTTGCAGGTAATTCCTAATATCTTACATTGTTCTTGATTTACAGTGCATTCAAACTGTATACTTCTTTTTGAATCATTCTGTATAATTTAGGATTAGACAATATTCTTTTACTTGTTATCTATGATTTACACTTCGTAATAAAATAATTATCTTTTGTTCGACAAATGCTTAGTAAGAACTAAAAAATATTTTTTCTGTGTCATGTAAAATACTACAGAAAATACTACGTAACTTACCAACCGTTTTTCAATAGATACTAACTTTTCTTCTACTTCCATATGATAAGAGAGGAAACTGAATGGGAGAATAAGGAAATTATATATATAATAGATTAATAAATCGTTTTAAAAAATACCTGCATTTATTTTTGAAAGGATATTTTTTTACTCAAACACATCAACTTTTTAAAAATAAAATATGTTTGTAAATGAATACTTACTCGCATGGTTGGTTATAATATCTGAGAAGAGTGGTACAATTATCTCCGATTCGGGTGATATCTGAAACATTCAAAACAGTAGTAAATCTGGTCTTATTTTATCTTCCGAAAGAGTAAAATGTTTCCGTACAAGTATGAAACGCGTCTGCTTAATATAGTTTAAAATAAATTTCACGTATATACTCACACGCATACATCTTTATCTATACAGGATGTCCCCAAAATAGCGTCTAAACTCTGCACAGTTAGATTTCTTGTTGGAAATGCATAAAAATGCTCAGAGAACTATACCTGTACAATCCGTACTTTGAGAGAAAAGTACTAAAAACAAGGTATGACGTTGTAATGGGTATATCCATGAATCTTTCACTAATCCTCTTGGGGTAAAATTATTCTTTTTAACTGTAAGTTCAAATGAAAACCTTTCTCGGTGAAGAAAACGAGATTTAGGCAAATGCGTACTTCTATTTAAACGTTGGCATTAGAGTACGTGATGATGGTTGATAGTTGGCGGGAGGGGGGAGTTGAGATTAAATTGTGAATAAATTTATGACCGAAGGTCGTATAGTTAAGAAAGATATCTGAAGAGAATTCAAACGTAGGAGTCAAGAGCACTCTAATTTCAGATAAGTACTTTTATTTATATGTTAGTTGAACTAAGCCTATGCGATTTCTCATCCGAGTTTATTAGTGAGTGCATCCTTCGCTTTAATTCTGTTGATTGATTAAGTAAAAGTGTTAATAAAATTATGTTAAATTTACTATGGCTGATCTTTGCTTGAACCTCCAAAACGCTAACAACCTCAGGGTTGTTACAACATCACAGTCGGAAAAAAAACACCGCAATGAACATATTAACAGAAGTATTTACATGAAGGAAGATTAGAACTGGGCACCTTCCGATCCGAAAACGAGTATCTTAGCCACCACGCCAAAACGATCGTCATCACGTGGAGGCTATTACTGGTTTATCTAGATATCACACCGCCACACACTTCCCTGCCAGGGATTCGGTGAATAGGCGAATGAACGATACCATATTTGTTGCGAGGGTGTGAGCAGTTGCGACATTTTGAGTGTGACGGCTTGTGAGTTTCTGACAAATCTATACGGAACTTTATCACTAACCTTCTGAGTCGTCTTTTTTAGGGAAATTTAATTCCCTACCTATTTCCAATCAGCTCAAAAAAGAGGACAGGATTCCTTGTTATGCAGATTAGATAAAGTATTTAAGTCAAACGGAATAGTAAAGTTAGAGCAGTAGGAGAGAGAGATTGAAGTAAGAAGTTATAATAGTGAAATTAGAAAGATATTATTGGAGATTTCTAGGAGGATAAAATCTCACGAAAAAGCTGAGCTGAACTGCAGTGTGGTAAATATTGATTAAAGTCTCATTAAAGTTTTAGGAGTGAGATTAAAGTTAAAGGTTCAATAGGAACATTATTAAATATAAATCTGGGATCTCTTATCGTGGTAATCTCTGCGTGATCGATATTCTAATTGTTAATTAATTGGATCATTAAATATTTAAGTTAATTTAAAGGACATCCCCTTTTAAACCTCATAATACTATTTAGATATATTTGTTAATAAGTCTTTGGTTCTATATTTGGATAAGATAACCAAATAAAGAAAGTTATTTATAAAAATGGCTACTGGCTCTTATCTGACTCCTACTTATTCTCGTTCTCAAAGTGAGGTCCAAGGGGACCTTCACAAGTTGCGTCATCGTGTGTGACGGCTTTGTTTGTTGCATCATTTGTGTGAGATGGCTTTGTTGGTTGCATCATGTGTGTGAGAGGGCTTTGTTGGTTGCATCATGTGTCTGACGACTTGGTTGTATTTGCGGTGGACAGATAGCATCATAGCTGCTGCAGTTCGTTTGCACGGCCAGGGTCACCAATGAAGGAGATTAGAACTGGGCACCTTCCGATCTGAAAACGAGTATCTCAGCCACCACGCCAAAACGATCGTCATCGCGTGGAGGTTATTACTGTTTTATCGAGATATCACACCGCCACATGCAAATATTTAAAAAGGTTTACCTGTTTCAAGAGTTCCACCATGCTGTCAGGGCAAGGCAGGCTTGAGCGCACCGGGGAATGGATGAATGCTCTCGGTGCAGCAGGACGGTGTCCACTGAAGTACAAGCAGCATGCAGACGAGCAACTAAGTCCGCTTGTGTTTCACTTCGTCTCGATACATCAATTCCTTGAGATTGCTCCATAGGGAAAAAATTCAATGGTGTGATATCCGGTGATCATGGTTGCCATAGAACTGGACCCACACATCCTATACAGCGGCTGGAGTATGCCATTCCCAGGAAATAACATACAGGACACAGAAATGCGCTGGAGCATGTATCATTATTTACCTTATTTTTCTCGTTAACTATGGATAGTACAGGTACAGTTCTTAGGGCATTTTTCATGTAATCTCAAAGAGGAATCTGGCTGTGCAGAGTTTGGGAGATATTTTGGGGCACTTTATATATGGGGTAGCTAGCACACATACGCGCACATTTATGGTTAATTTTCTAAAGATATGTGGAGGCTTAAAATTATTTGAATTTCTAAGCAGAGAAACTTAAAAAAAGACAACCATTACTTCTCAACTAAATGGTAAAAAATTTGTTTTAATAACTTACTTGGACAATTATCACAATATCTGCAAATTGTTTCGTTATGTGGATAATCTATGTGAAAAGGAACGCATCCAAGTTCTTTTGCAGTTGCATTCCTTTTGCATTCTTGTATTACCATCTGTTCATAAAAGCAGAAAGTTTTACTGATTCATAAAAGTTTCATTGTTAATACCACCAAAAAAAATAAGCAAATAAAACTATTTTTCTCAAGAATTTGAAGAAAATGTTGCATATTTCTCTGTTTCAAAAAATCTGAAAATCTCTCTTCCAACTTCTCTTTTCATCGCTAAGCTTAGAAGCAATTATAAAAAAAATTCATTTTAATTTATATAATTCATCATTCTCGAATAAATTAGGAAATATATTAAATAATATTGTTATAGTAAATGATGTATTTGCTACATAAAAATTTATTTCTTTGTAATGTTAAGAAGTTGGATTATTTAAGTGTTTGAATCAATGATATTATTACTTTTGGGTGAACAATTTTAGTTGTCTCTAATAAATAAATCTGAAACTCTTAAGATTTTTGAAATTCATTTTCATATTCTATTTCTAATTCATAATTCTATTTTGAAATAATTTAATATCTAATTTAATTAAATAAAATCTAATTTAATCAAAATTTTGGATCTATGTTTACATTATTACGCTTTGTTTCAATCAATTTCAATTGTACGCAATCAATGAACTAAAGAAAGTTTAAATTGCGTAATCGTTTCTGAGAAAAATATTAGATCTAGAAGACTATATCGTCGGCATAATTATCAGAATGCGTAACACTACAAAATGAAATAAGACTTTTAACGTCATCTATTGGAGTATTTTAAAACCAACCCTTGGATTATACTTCATATGTCCTACAAAAATATCGCTAATTCATAACTGTATTGAAATAATTCCAGTGCATTGTAAAAATAAACAATTTTTACTTTCTCCTCTAAAGGTCACCCAAGAGGAGTTACGCATTCTGATAATTAGGCCGACGACATTCAAACACAGAATATACAATGAATAATTTAAAAAAAAAGATCTCAATTAAGCATTAAATTCTGTATTAACTGTCAACTAAATTTCTCAGTTTATTAAGGGGGCCACATTAGGAGGTTCAAAAAATCCAATTTTTTATTGCATAAATCGTTAGCTGAACTATTCAAGAATACGCTGTCAAAATTTCAAAGCGAAATTCGCATTCGTTCAGATCGGGGGTGTCCAACCCGCGGCCCGCGAGATTCTTAACAACTTTACAAAATTCGTCTATTTTGTACAATATTTTTTGTTTAAAGAGTTTTTATTTTTTTATTTTTTCTGTAAAAAAGAAATCCCATAACTGTTATTATTTTACCACGTTGCTTCTGTTACTGCGAATCTCTTTTTTTTTCTAAATTGAAATTTATCAAACATAAAGCGTGTTCAAACTCAAAGCACGAAAATCTGCAACATCAAGTACGATACGCAAATACTCATGCATTGAGATCCTCTTGCAAAAACTAAGTGAAAGAGTTGAGAAACAAATATCTCACTAATTTGATCATTGCATTATTATTATTATACAATATATGTTTGTATGCATGAAAAACAATGAAAATAACAATAATATATCAGTTTGTTTTAAATTTTGACTCCAACAAATGTTTGTAATGGATCCAAATCTAATACATTGCTGGACAATTGCTAAGGACGGATCACAAATTGCTATGTAGCATAACATTAATCGAGACATGAGGCCTAGTAGGATAAAATATAGTTGCCACACTGTTCAGACATTAGAATAAAGAATATTTATTGTTCTGGAAAGTACAAAAGCTGTGAAACATCTGAAAGAAAAAAAATGTTCAGTTGATCTGCGTACGGAGAAAAATGGAACAATGCATCTAAAAGTCAGCAGGCACCTTAAAGAAAGGTATCAGTACGGGATATGTCCACCGTGGAGTGTGATGCAACATTCCACACGTCGTACCATACTTTGCACAACATTATCCAGCAGCTGTTGAGGCAATTTATCCCATTCCTCTGTGAGTGCACGGATGAGGGTGTTCTTGTTTGTCGGAGGATAGTTTCGACCAGCAACTTGCCTCCCCAAAGCATCCCACACATTTTCAATAGGATTTAGATCTGGAGAACGCGCTGGCCATACGAGACGTTGAATACCCTCGCTGTCTAGACAATCCTGAACAGCGAGTGTTCGATGACATGTTGCGTTGTCGTCCATAAAAACAAATTTATCACCGACAGCACCACGGAAAAGACGAACATGAGGAAGTAGAACTTCATCAATGTATCGTTGGCCCGTCATAGTCCCATTCGCAACCACATGTAGGCGCGTGCGGCCATTGATCATGATGCCGGCCCACACCATGATACTGCATGTCGGATATCGGTCCTTTTCCTGGATATTTTCTGGACGATAAGCAATACCACTCTCGTGCCAGATCAGTTGGCGTCTACAATCCGATGACAGACTGAACCTACTCTCATCTGAGAACAGTACGCATGCCCAGTCCTGTTGTGATGCTCACGACACCATTGCAAACGGGCAGTACGGTGCTGTCTGGTCAATGGGACACACACAACAGGTCTGCGTGCGTATAGTCCTCCTCCCCTCAAACATCTGGCAACAGTTTTTCGGGAGATCTGCTTTCCTGAGGCAGCAAGAAACTGATTTGCCACCTGCTGAGCTGTGGTGCACCTGTTCCTTTTTGCTGATAGGACGATATATCTGTCTTCTGCAGGCGTCGTACTTCTAACACGACCTCCCCCGTGCCGTCTACTACACATTCCAGTAGTTTTAAATGACTTCCACAGCCGTGAAACAACGCTGTGAGCGATGTCGAACTCCCTGGCAACATCTGTTATTTTTCGCCCTTCTTCGATCTTTCCAATAATTCGGCCACGCATAAAATCATCTATGTGATGTCGGGAAGACATGCCAAAAATTTTAAGTTCGTCTATTAAATCTTTCCTGTAAAACTTTGACTTGAAACAACAACTGTCCACACGCGTCAAAACCTTTAAAGCTCTTATGAACGCTATCACGTGATGAACAGACGTGGAAAAAAATTTGCATACTCATACTTCTTCTTACTAATATCCCGCACTTATTCTAATTTTCCACATTTTGCTTCCTTTCATTTTGTGGTTGCTATGGATGATAGTGTTATCCGTCCTTAGCATTTGTCCAGCAGTGTATAAGGATATATATTTTTATATGTGGCCCGCGGGATCGTAAAGTTCTTCCGAAGTGGCCCGCGAGGTTATTTGGGTTGGCTACCCCTGGTTTAGATCTTATGAGAATAGAACCGAGTGAACATCGGGTACAGGCTCGAGCGCAGATAGAGCGAAGCACTAACTCGGGTAGCCTCAGATTTATCAAGGGATGATTTACTGGAGAGTTGTATAGGTGGCCACACACAAAATGCAAATGAAAGTTTTAGTTCCACTATTTGGCGATTAGCTCCTAAGCACTTGCCCTCCGAAATAAAAATCGTTGGATTGGCATCATATTTAGCAGAGGATTTATCTAATCAAGGAAATTCTTAACTTCTGATGCTTATGAAAGAGGTAAGAATTGTAGTAGGCAGTCAAAGCTTCAGTTATGCTGAATAAATGGATAGCTAGCGCATGAGCCGGCAGAATCGACGTAATTCATTGGAATCGAAGGAAGGTCGGAAAGCTCGGAAAGCATTACTGCAAGCGCAAAACGAAGTCTTTGAGGAAGAAGGATTGCTGTATGATGTTAAAATCGCCGATTAATCGGTAAGGATTTTACATGATGTTAACTTCCTTGGATTTCTAGTTTCTGAGAATTTATTTTTCAAACGCGTTTATCTCGAAATAACTTTTTTCATATTTGCGTGCAGTTTAACTCAAAAGGTACAGAGCCGATCATTGTGAAAATTGATAGCATGATTTTTTTTATAAAATTACAAATTATATGAATCAACTTGTGAGGTGATATCAGAATTTTAAGGGTATTTTTTTGCATAGTTAGAGAAAAAAAATCGTGAAAATCGAAGTAAACTTTTCTAACGCCTGCAAAATTTTTAATTTTTATTATCTTCACCTGCATTGAGGTTGATATTCTTAAAAAATAAGTTGTTAATGTAAAATCAAAACCTTTTTGATTTCATATGAAAATCGGAATAGTTACACAGCACGCAATGGAAGAACTTTACTATCAACCTTCAAGCAATCACAGCGTTATTTTATTATTATTGGCTGAAATGTTTAGAAAAAAACCTCAAAAGCTTATCGAAATATAAATAAAATGATGTCAAAATTTGTTTGAATTCTAATTTATTCTTCCACCCCCCACCCCCCAAAATCCCAAAAGATCAATTAAACATCAAATTCTGTATTAACTGTCCACTAAATTTCTCAGTTTATTAACCGTAACTAAGGGTATACGATAGAAGGTCCCGTCTGGTTCGTAATCAGTGTTCTATGACGGTCCAACAATACATGGATAACGTGTTGCACCCAGTGATAAACTTTTTTCCTTCGAGGAATGACCGATGCCTGTTACAAGCAGGATAATGCTTGACCGCATACTGCACGCATCAGCAAACATGTTCTACAAGATGTACAGATGCGTCCCTGGTCGCTGTGTTTTTCCGACGATTTATATTCTGGAACGTGATTGGACCTTGTTTACATGTCGAGCCACCTCGGTGTATAGAAGATCAGAGGAGAAAAGTTGATAGAGAATGGAAAGGCATATTCAGGATGCCATCCGTACGTATGCTAGATGTATAGCTTCCTGTATCGTCGTCTGCGGTGAGCATACAAACTTTTTGGTGAGGGGGTCGAATGCACGTTAAATCTGTCGAAGCTTAATGTCTTCTCGTTAGTGTGGTGTAGTTATTTGTAGAGTGGTACCAGCTCAGGTGTCGTCCTCATCACTTGACTGAGGTTCAAAATTACGAGGTCCTTCGAAAATAGCCCTGGTGTTCACGGTTTTAATCTGTGAATCATTTTAATGTTCATTATCTTTGTATTATTTTAATAAATTAGTTGTATCTTTCCACGAAACTCAATTTTTCCTTCCTTCCTCAGTGGCACGACAGCCCAGGGTGGGTCTTGGCCTTCTCAAGAAACCTTTTCCAGGCCAGACTTCTTCCTGCCAGTATTCTCCAACTCCTAGTTTTTAAAACTAGGAGATCTTTTTCTAGGCCATCAATCCATCTGAGATTTGGCCTGCCCTCCCTTCGTGTGCCAATTCGTTGAACATTAAAGACTTTTTAAGAGGTGCGTTCTTCATTCATTCTCATAAAGTGACCTGCCCATATAATTCGTTGTATTTTGATGAAGTTAACAATGTCAGATTCTTCATATGATCAATAGAGCTCTAAATTTGATCTTCTTCGCCATGTTCCATTTTCCGAAATTCCCCCAAAAATGAATCTTAAAATCTTCCTTTCGTAGATACTTATCATGATCTCATCTGTTCGAGACACAGACCAAGTTTTTCACATGCATACGTTAATACTGATCTTAAAAGACTTTTATACAATAGAACCTTTTCGTTTTTCTTTTGATTAAATTTGATTTCATATATTTTCATATTCCATTAAGACATCTATTAGCCATAGTAGTTCTATTTTGGATTTCAATAGTACAATCGTTTCTATTGTTAATTTCCTAACCTAATTAAGTGAAGCTGTCAACAACTTCAAATAAAGTGCAAATATTAAGTTGGGGAAAAAGAATTCCATTATTTTTGCATGAAATTCAAAACTTTATTTAACATGCTTCGGATTGTCCGATTTGGATCAAATATGTACCGTTTTGTTGTATAATTTGTTTCAATTTGAAAGGTAGCTTCTTATTGCTTCTCTCATAGAAGACTTGACTTTTATTGGTGAAAAACTCTAGTAATTGATTTTCATAATATTATCTTGATCTCAATTTCTTATCACTTTGGAAGTTTTGCAATGCAAAAAAGGTGGTAATCGTTTTGTGCCAGGTCCAGACTATATGGCGGATGCATTAAAACTTTCCAACCAAGCTCCCAGAGTTTCTGGTGAGTCACTAAAGACGTGTGTGGCTTGGTGTTGTCCTGATGAAACACAACGCCTCTTCTGTTGGCAATTCTGGCCGTTGTCCGGTCAGTCACTAGCTTCAAACGGTCCAGTTGTTGACAGTAGATTTCTGAGTTTAGTGTTTGGCCATACGGAAGCAACTCATAATAAATTATTCCTTTCCAGGCATACCAAATACACAGTAGAACCTTCTTGGATGTTAGTCCTGGTTTGGTCACCGTTTGAGCTGCTTCACCGCACTTTGACCACGATCGATTTAGCACAATATTGTCGTATGTGACCCATTTCTCAACCCCAGTCACCATACGCTTAAGAAATGGGTCGATTTCATTCCGTTTGCCCAGAGTTTCGTAGATGGAAATTCGATCTATTATGTTTTTTGGTGTTAATTGGTGTGGCACCCAAACATCGAGCTTCTTTTTGAATCCAACTTTGCTCAAATGGTTTAAAACTGTTTTATGGTCGATCTTTAGCTCCTGGGTGATGCTACGACTACTAACATGCCAGTCAACTTCAATTATTTCTGTGGTTTTATCGACATTTTCGATGAGGGGCGCGGGGCAACTTTAACATCAAAAATGCCTAAACAGAATCGATGAAACCAAAATTGTACGCAATCAGCTGTTACAGTATCGGCACCATAAACATCATTTACAATTTCAGCCACTTGGCTTACATTTTCAACTTTATCAAAGAAAAACTGTAAAATGTATCAATTTTTTTCTTTGTTGGCTTCCATTTTTAACACCCTGTAACTCACAACTGAATAGACCAAACAAAAAACAGCACAATAAATTTTTTGTGTGAAATGTCCCTTTGACAACGAGCATAAATTTGAAATTGTTTGATCGATACTTCACGAGATATCGACACTTCAGCCATCAACAGAAAAAATAATGGATTTCTTTTTCCCAAACCTAATATTAGACAAATAAATATAAGATGACATGAAATATAAAGAAAATAAGAAATTTTTACGATTTGATTCAGCGGTCCAACAGCACCTCTTGCTTTCCACGGTGGCATGTAATCTGTGCAATTTGTTTGATAAGGAGGAGGTAACAAGTGCTTTTCATCCTTAAAAAAGAAATAAAGTTATTAATTTCTCAATCTGCCCAAAGAAGTTCCATAATAAAGAAATGAGACATTTTAAAAAAATTCCTTTTTGAAGTTAATACGCAAAATGTCTACAAAATAAAAAAAATTATAGAGGAAAAGCTGAAACATATGAATGAATGCATAATATTGAATCCAACAAAAAAAATCTGTGAGTAAACTTTTTTTAAAAATTACTATATATATTACTATATACTATAACATGAAGATTTCTATTTAAAAAAAAAGCTTTTACTAGATAACTTGTAAGTGGCACTCAGCGCAGGAATCTTATTCAGGAAAGCCAAGATGTGAGTTATCTCATAGTGTTTTTCAATGGACTAAATTCATGACAGTCACATGATTAAGTCAAACACATGTTCTACATTGAATTTAAAACTTACATTCAATTAACTTTTTATTCTATTCGTAAAACTTGGATAAAATTTCAAATTTCATATTTTAGTAAACATGTTCAGCTGTTATAAAAAGGAACTTCAACAAAAAAATTTTAAAATTTTAAAAAAAAATTATATATGTATTTCTTAATATAAAGTGACACACACAAATATTACTTTTTAAAAAAAGTTTCTGCAAAAAACGTAATTTGGCAGCAACGAAGTGTATGATCTGATTAGCTGAAAATAGATGATCACATTTATCATGACTATGACGTCACATGAATTTTACAACTGATTGGCTAGAAACACGTGGTTGCCATTATCATGTGACTAATGACGCCACATGAATTTAGTCCATTCCTACTATTAGCTCTCTCTCTCTCTCTCTGTATATTTATATATTATAGTGAAAAAAATAGTTCACTTCGGTTGCCATGGTCATGGACTCATGCAACCGGTCGCGGGCGACTTCCCAAAAAAAGCTTATTTTGTTTTCTTTGCATTAAATTTAATTTTTGTGTCACACACTTGTTTTTTTAATTAATTTTAATTCTTACTTATTTTTATTGTATTTCTATTTATAAATTTAACTGTAATTATAATTATGGAAATTTCCGAAACTTTGATCGGAGTATATAAGGAAAGGAAATATTCAGTTTGTGTGGAGAATAAAGTATTGAGTTGTGTGTATAGCAAGACAGTTGTTGTCATTTTATCTAAGTATCGATTGATTGATTGAATATTAACGTCGCACTGTTCAGCTACACGAGGGCTTTTGGCGACGGACCACGTAATTTTGAACCAATCTAAGTATCGAATTCCATCTTAATTTAATCTACGCGACAATATTTATCTATTTATTTATCTTATTCAAACTTTCAGTCATTAATAAAATACTTTCTATTCATCCCATCAAGTTCAAATAAACTTTTTTCAACTTGCAGTGGATGACACTTGATGTTAATACAGTTTTTCAAATATTAATTAATTAATTAAATTTCGTTAAACTAATTACTGGTTTTTGACGCCAACTTAGATTCGTCTCTATTGTTGTAACAATGTAACTGTTAAAACAAAGTCAAAAGTTGGCGTCGAAAACCTGTTTTTTCATCAAACTAGCCAAATTGGGTTAACAATGCACACCCGATTTGGCTAGTTTGGATGAATATATATATATATATATGTTATGTTGTTACTGGGATGAATTCGTAAACTGGGATTTGCCAGAATAATCTGTTTATTTTTAAGACAAGAATAAATAAAAGGGAGAATAACAATTAATGAATGGAGTGAAACATTTAAACGCGCGTCGTAGCCTAATTGGCTTTCATTATTTTTTAAGAGTTATTACTGCTTTGCTGATGCGCGTCTGCCTCTCTTGCGGTCCCAACGGATTCTCTCTAGTTCTGATGTTCCTTCCTTCGTCTCTCCTTTCCCCCGTCGGGGACATTGCCCTCTCTAGGGGGATGCTAAGGAGGCTTGTAATAGTGCCTTCAACTTCACACACACACACACACACACACACATATATATATATATATCTTATTCAAATTTTCAATTAATAAAATACTTTTTATTCCTCCATTCAAAGTAGGAATTGACTTAATTTTTTTATATTACTTGTTGTTACGTCATCAGCGCACTGTAGCGCCATCTGTAAAAAATTTGTAAAAGTAGACATTGTCTAGCTGTACCCCAACAAAAGCGGGTGCACGAATAAAGTAGGCTTAGCGTTGCGAAAAAGACTGATTTTTTATTCTTTAACCAGTTTTACAGTCCACACAAATATTGACGAAACATTGGTCCTATGAAGCCACAGAAAATGGATAAAAAATCGAAAAATAAAAATAACTCCAACGTAACTACTGAAGAGAAATTGAATCGTTTAAAAGATTCAATCAAAGGAACTTTAACTAGGTTAGAGGCTTTTACCTCGGAGAAGACAGTGTCAAAGGATACTAGTGTCACTGAAATCGAAATTAAACTCAAAAAAATTGAGCAATTACAGATAAATCTAGATAAAATAGCTGAGGATTATTGTGAAATAGAAATTTTCGAAAGCTTGAAAATCATTCAGCTGGACATTGAAGATATAAATCAACGGATCGAGACAACAGAGGTAGGTCTCAAACTTTTAATGTATTCCTTGAAAAATTCTGAAAATGTAAACATTAATTTAAATGACAATGGTAAAAATAGTATCCGCTTACCTCAAATTCCATTGCCAGAATTTTCTGGTGTAATAGCAGAATATTCTAATTTTAAAAATCAATTTATTAATTTAATAAGTAATAATGAGCAATTGAATGATTCGCAAAAACTATACTATCTTCGAGCATCTCTAAAAGGAGAAGCAAAGCTCTTAGAGTCGCCTAGCGATAGTTTCGATTCTCTCTTTAAAGCATTAGAAGATCGTTACGAAAACAAACGGCAGTTGATAGATTCACATGTCCTTGAGATAATTAATTATGAAAAAATTTATAGCGAATCAGCCAAAGAACTGCGCGTTTTAATGGATTGTATCAATAGAAACATTAGAGCACTTAAAGTTTTGAAATATGAGCAGAATGATCTATCAGATATAATTTTAATAAATATAATTCTTCAAAAAATTGACAAAGAATCTAGAAAACAATTCAAACTTTCGTTGAAAACAGCAGAAGTTCCAACATTTGATTCTATTAAGAAATTTTTAGAAAAGAGAAGTGCTGTGTTAGAAAACATTACTCGCATTCCTAGTACTAAAAAAATGATCCATAAAAATACTGCAATGTCAACTAAAGCCAAATCGCTGGTAGTTAATAGTAAAAAAATAACTGTTAAACCTTATATTCTCTGTCGAAATTCTCATCCTCTTTATAAATGTATTGCATTTCAAAATATGTCTGTGGAGTGCAGAAAGAAATTTGTTACCAATAACAAACTTTGTATAAACTGCCTCAGACTTCATTATGGTGCCTGCATGTCTAAATATAAATGCACAGTTAGTGGTTGCAAAGGATTACATAATTCATTGCTTCACGATTCTGCTGAACTTTGCTCTGCAGTTAAAAATCAAACTGTAGGGGAAAGGGGGATAGAGACCATTTCGAATACTACTCGGTTTGAAGGTCAGCCAGAAGTGGCGGTTTTGACTTATGGAAATAAATGTGTTTTATTAAATACATTCATGATTTTCGTTAAAAGTGCTGATGGATATAGAATTAAGTTAAGAGGATTATTAGATAATGCGTCTACGATATGCGTTATGAGAGAAGACATAGCAAGAAAGTTGGGATTTAAATTTAAGTCTGCAAACCAATCTATAACAGGCATTAACGGAATTACGCAATCATCGAAATATTCAGCTAATATTGAAGTTTCAAATCGGGATTATATACTTTTGCACGCAATGTACAATTTTCACTTTTACCTAAAATTATCGATGCGATTCCTGTATCGAAATTAAATATATCGGATTTAAATATTCCAGCTTCAATTGAGCTGGCTGATTCTAATTTCCATATGCCAGGTCAAATAAATATATTGATAGAAGTGAACTATTTTTGAAATTTTAAATCCAGAACAATATTATTTGCAGGAGGGAAATATAATTTTACAAAATACAAAATTTGGCTACTTAGTCACTGGTACCCTTGTGCCGAAATATTGACCACGCGAGGGCGCTGGTGTGCGCACATCTGTATTAAAATTGTAAAGATCGTGAGAGTGTGTGTGTGTAACTTGTATCGTAGGATGTAAGCCGCATCGCGGCAATTCGTATCTAATTAAACATTATTATACCTAAATTATCTCATGGAACTTACTGTGTACTGTCTTAACTAATTCGCCCGGATACACACTCCTTTCGTTTCGATAGACATTGCTTCGTTTTTAATTCGCTAAATGGTGCTTCGGCCTTGAAGGAACCATTCGCTGCGTGATGGGGGGTGAGTACTTTCGTTTTGTCTAACTTTGAATTCGGTATTTGTCTAGTTAAGCTTATTTCTCATCATTTCTGATTTTGGTTTATTCGTAACTGTCGGTATTTGGAAGGTTGCCCTGGTATAGTTTTGTTTATTTGTATGCATATTTTTGAGCTGAATTTTGTTTGAAAGTTGTACTAAGTTGCATTCAGAATTGGTGTTGTCATTTGTATATTTGTTTGCAATTATAGTGTTTTGGTTTAAAATGGATGCAGCAAATAAGGATATATTAGAAAGAGCGAAAAAGACTCGATCTGTTTCGAGATCCCTCGTGACAAAACAAATTAATAAATTAGAATCCGAAATAAGCAATACAGCTGATAAAACAACAGTACATGAGATATATATGCAATTAATTTCTAAATTTGAAGAGCTGAGTACACTCGATAAGGAAATTGAGAATTTAATAGATATTGAGAGTCTAGAAGAAGAAATCGTAACTCGCGAAGAATATCGAGATAAATTTATAATTTGGAAAATCCGTGCTGAACGTTATGTAGAATCAGTTTCGAACACTGCTATTCAAAATTCGGTGGAAAATCAACCACAAAACATAACACTTCCTTTAAATAGTACAGTTAGTTCTGTTTTATCAAATCAACCGCGTTTACCTAAACTCACATTAGAATCTTTTTCGGGCAAGGATATCAGTAGTTTTCCCAGTTTTTGGGCTAGATTTAAATCCGCAGTACATGAAAATTCGAGTTTAAATGATGTGGACAAATTTTCCTATTTGAAATCGGTTGTCACATCTGATGCAGAATTGGCTATACGAGGCTTAACTCTAACATCGGAAAATTATGCAAAAGCAATTAAAATTTTAGAAAATCGGTTCGGACGTAAAGAACTTATTGTTGACTTTCATATGAATCGCTTGTTAAATCTGACCCCTGTCCGTAAATCGTTTGATGTTATTGCGTTAAGAAATTTATATGATCAGTTAGAAATTAATATAAGGGGACTTGAATCTCTTGAAATCTCTCCCGATTCCTATAGTTGTCTCTTGTTTCCGATAATTATGAAAGCTATTCCCCCTGATTTAGCATTAGAATATAATAAAAAACATAATGAAACACAATCACAAATCACTGATTTAATTGCATATTTGCGAAGCGAAGTAGAAAGTCGCGAACGCACAGAATTTCTAGTAAAACCGCATGACCTAGAATTGAAAAATAAAAATTCCTATTCCAATACTAAGTATTTCGAAAGAACGTCTCATAGCTATCCACAGTCAAATCGAAGGGTTCAAGGTCATTCTCGATTCCACCCATCTCATAAATCGTTTTCCTCTGCAAACGAACTGTTGACGGCTGCATTTTCGGATTGCTTATTTTGTTTCGAGAATACTCATATGTCTGATTTGTGTGAGAATTTATGCGTTCAGAAAAAAAAAGAGCTAAATTAATTAAAGAAGGGAGATGTTTCATTTGTTGCAACACTGGTTGTTATGTTAAAAAGTGCAAGAAAGAGGTTTGTTCGTATTGTAAAGGTCGACATGCACGTGCTATTTGTTTTAAGTTAGAAAAATCTAAGCAAAATTCGCATTTGGATTTGGAGGAAAAGAATGTTGACGTTAAAACTACGTCTTCAAATTCTGTTTTTCATAACAGAGATGGAGTTTTATTGCAATGTGTGAGGCCGGAATTATAGGTCGTTCTTCATCGGATAAGATATTTTGCCTTTTTGATAATGGAAGTGAGAAGTCGTTCATTAAAAAAATGTGTCTCGGAGGTTGGGGTTGAAAATATTGGGTTCGGAAAGGCTAAATATTTTTTCGTTCGGTTGTAAAACTCCTAAAAAACAAACTTGTAGTAAGGTCGAGGTTAGGCTAAGGAATATATTAAGCGGAGAAGAGACTGTGATTGAGGCATTGGAAATTGAGGAGGAAATTTCAAAGGCAACACTTAGCCTACCTAATCCAGATGCGTGGGCAGAAATGGAGTCAAAAGGGTTTAGGCTAACATTCAGTTGTAATGAATCTTCTGAGAATTGTGAAATTTCATTGTTAATAGGTTCCGATTTTTATTGGTCTTTAACACATCGGATAAAAAGATTAGATTCATCATTGGTTGCAGTCGAGACTAGGCTAGGATGGTCTCTTCAGGGAAGGTGTGATGAGCGGAGTGATTGTACTTCGGTACATTTGGTTCACAGTGAAGATGAATCGATTTCGACTGAGCTAAGGAGATTTTGGGAGATAGAAAGTTTAGGAATACTTGACAAGGGTTCGATGACTTTAGGTAATGGGGATGAAGAGATACTTAGTGAGTTTGATAAATCAGTTAATTTCGTAGATGGTCGATATCGTGTAAATTTGCCATGGAAACCAGGTATGAGAGAGGCTTTACAAAATAATAAAACTGTCGCACGTAAGCGTTTTGAGGGGTTGGTTCGTAGGTTTAAATGTGATCACGAGTTGTTCTGCGAGTATAAGGATGTAATTGATGACTATGTTAGGGAAGGTATTGTTGAGCGTACTTCTTGTGATTCTTTATTGGATAGTCAGGGATTTTACCTACCCCATCATGCAGTGATACGTAGCGACAAAACCACAAGTCATATTAGAATAGTATTTGATGGTTCAGCACATGAAGATGGACAGTCATCGTTAAACCAAAGTTTATATACGGGACCAAATTTGCATCCCAACATTTTAGAACTGCTTTTATGTTTTCGAAAAAGTCCTGTAGCATTTACAGCTGATGTAAAATCGGCTTTTCTTCAAATTGAATTAGATTTCCGTGATCGAGATTTTACACGTTTCTTCTGGACTGATAATTTGAATAAAGAGCCATACGTTTTGAATTTCACGAGAGTTCTTTTTGGACTTCGACCTAGCCCATACCTTCTCGCAGCAACTTTAAAACATCATTTTAAGAAGTACAGAGAGCAATATCCTCATACATTTGAGTTGCTAAATAGTTCCATTTATGTTGATGACCTCATTTGTGGTCAGAATGATGTTCCGGACGCTCTACGTACTACCTTGGAGTGCTTGCAAATATTCAGTGACGCAGGCATGTTATTGCGCAAATGGCGAAGTAATTCGAAACAACTTAATTTGTTATGGCAGCAAGAAGGTGTCAAAACGGAATCCTCTGAAACTAGTGCTATTGATCTTAGACCTCCAACTAAGGTTTTAGGACTTGCTTGGGATCCAGAAAATGATTTAATTTATTTCGATCCAAAGGATCTATTGAAGTTTATGTCACGTAGAGGAGAATCGAAAAGATTTATTCTGAGTGTGGTTGGTCGCATCTTCGACCCCATTGGAATTCTTGGCCCATTCGTTATCAAATTGAAATGTCTTCTTCAGGAACTTTGGACTCTAGGAGTAGAATGGGACTCTGAACTTCCCCCAAAGCTACGACACAAGTGGCAGCAGTGGAGTAGCGAAGCTGAGGGCTTGACTGAGATAAAGATACCACGGTTCTATTTAGGTAACATAGATCAAGAAATATTTAAGTGTGAAATACATTGTTTTTCAGACGCGAGTAAATCAGCTTATGGAACAATATTATACTTGCGGTTTGTTACTTGTAATAACGAAATCGAAACTAGTTTCATTTGTTCAAAAGGTCGTGTGGCACCTTTGAAATCATTGACGCTTCCTCGTCTTGAACTGACAGCAGCCTTATTGTCAGCTAGGTTGGCCAAACAGGTGTCATCTTGTCTCAAATTTGATGCTAATATATATTATTGGACCGATTCTCTCATTTCGTACTACTGGATACGCGGCGATTCTTCAGCGTTCAAACCATACATTAAAAATCGTGTTCAAGAGATACAATTGCTCTCTGATCCGATGCAGTGGGGACACTGTCCAGGAAAGGACAACCCTGCTGATCTCCTTTCGCGTGGTACATCTGCCGTCAAGTTAGCACAGAATGAGCTGTGGTGGCATGGCCCACCTTGGCTTAAACTAACACCCGATCATTGGCCAAATCGTCACCGAGATATTTTAGATTCAGAGCTCTGCTCGGAAGAATTAGAACATCGTTCTAGTGTGCATGTGGCAGTTACTCAACAGAGGGAAGCTCTTGTTGACATAAATCGATTCAGCAGCCTTAAGAAACTTTTGAAAACGACTGCTTGGGTTTTCCGATTCGTGAACAATGCTAGAAACATTTACAAATCGATGGACTTCTACATTACTGCAGATGAAATACAAAATGCTGAATATTTTTGGCTTAAATGTGTTCAATCCGAATTTTATTCAGCTGAGATATTAGCCTTAAAACAAAACGAACAACTTCGATCTAGCTCTGAAATAAAGAGTTTAGTGCCGTATTTGGATGAAAACAATTTATTACGACTTACTGGACGGTTGCTTGAAGCAGACTTATGCTTTGGTGAAAAGCATCCTGTTATTCTTCCTCGACGCTGTAAATTTACAGAATTACTTGTTATTAGGGAACATGAACGAATTGGTCATTGTGGCGTATCTGCAACTTTGACTCAACTTCGGAAAAAATATTGGGTACCCAAGGGTCGTCAGTTAGTAAAAACAATGATTCAAATCTGTCTCGTTTGTAAAAAATACAGTGCCAAACCAGCTGACCAGTTAAGTGGTCAGTTGCCCCGAGATAGAATCACCCAATCTCCTCCTTTCCAAAGTGTAGGAATTGATTTTACAGGTGCAATACTTGTTAAGGACAATCAAGGGACTCGCAAGTCTTATGTTTCTTTGTTTACATGTGCAGTCACTCGTGCCGTACACTTAGAACTTGTGTCGGACATGTCCACAAAGTGTTTTTTACTTGCTTTACGGAGATTCCTCGCTCGTAGAGGTAATTGCAAGGTAATATACTCCGATAATGCACGTACATTTAAAGCAGCTGAAAGGGAGCTAACATATTTTGCCAACATCTTGAAAGACAGTGAATTTCAAAGTTTTGTCGCAGATAAAGGTATTCACTGGAAGTTCATAGTTGAACGTGCGCCTTGGTGGGGTGGATTTTACGAACGTCTTGTTAAAACTATAAAGGATCCTTTACGTAAAATACTTGGCAGGGCACTTCTAACATTTGAAGAACTTTCAACGATACTTTCAGAAGTTGAAGTCATCGTTAATCATCGACCACTGACATACGTGGAGAATGATCCAGGAGAGCCGGAACCGCTAACACCGGCCCACTTCCTCGAGTTAGGTTATGGTGACTCTAAATATCCTATACATTTCATCGAACTGATCGACGCCACTACGGCAAAGGAGTCGTACAAGAAAAGAAAGACTTACCGAACTCTTCTTTTAAAACAACTTTGGAGACGCTGGAAAGAACAGTATTTGCTCCAGTTAAAAACAGCTAATCATTTTAAAACACCATCTGTTCATAAGAATTTAAAATTAAACGACGTAGTTCTTGTTGAAGGAAATGTAAAATCAAAATTGTTGTGGGAACTTGGAATAATCAAAGAAATATTTATTGGAAGAGACGATAACGTTAGATCTTGTCTTGTAAAAACTTTTAAAGGTCTCTTCAAAAAACCCATTCAATTGCTGTACCCTTTAGAAATTGTATAATATACTTGTACTAATTTGTTTATATTTTTCAGATTAATGGTAGGAGATTACACATTATTATTTAATCTCTGTTAAATTTATTTTTTGTGAAATCTTGAGGTATGTATCCTAGTATTTGTTTGTTTGTAAATTGAAGCTTTGTCATCTTTAAGTTTCATTATATTGTGTACTTTAATGTATATTTACTTTTTTCTTTCTAATATGTATAATTTAGATTTGATTAGTAGTATTCTATCAGTATTTTCTTTGTAAGAATTGTATTTGAATAATTGTTTGTATTAATTGTGGTTCGATATTTACTGGGTGAACATTCTGTTCACCGGTGGGGTGTGTGCCGAAATATTGACCACGCGAGGGCGCTGGTGTGCGCACATCTGTATTAAAATTGTAAAGATCGTGAGAGTGTGTGTGTGTAACTTGTATCGAAGGATGTAAGCCGCATCGCGGCAATTCGTATCTAATTAAACATTATTATACCTAAATTATCTCATGGAACTTACTGTGTACTGTCTTAACTAATTCGCCCGGATACACACTCCTTTCGTTTCGATAGACATTGCTTCGTTTATAATTCGCTACAACCCTTCCTCAGTCACAACAACAAGCCAATTGTTGTTTAATAAGTGAACCAAGCTTAGATATAACAGTAAAGAAATTCTTTGAACTGGAATCACTTCCAGATGATTCTAAGGAAATAACAAAAATTGAAGAGGAAATTTATTGTGAGGAACATTTTGTTAGTACCTATAAAAGAGATAAAACGGGAAGATTTATAGTTCGGTTACCCATAAAGGAAAATGTAGAAACATTATTAGGATATTCCAAAGAGAATGCGATCAAACGACTAAATGGTATTTGGGAAAAATTAAACAAAAACAATACAATGGGAACTTTGTATAAAGAATTTATGAATGAATATGAACTTTTAGGCCATATGGAGGAGATTAAAAATGAAACATTAGATAAGATTAACTATTACATTCCTCATCATTCTGTATACAAACCAGAGAAGACATCCACTCCATTGAGAGTTGTCTTCGATGCAAGTGCAAAAACAACAAGTGGTTTTTCTCTAAACTCCATTTTACTAAACGGAGGAATTATACAACAAGATCTCTTTTCCATAGTCAGTAGATTTAGAAAACACGAGTACGCGTTTAGTGCAGATATTAAAAAATGTACAGGCAGATACTTGTTGATCCTAATCAAAGGGATTTACAACGAATTATGTGGAAGACTAGTGCAGATGCTCCAGTCAAGACTTACAAGCTAGCTACCGTAACTTATGGGACAGTTTCTGCACCATTTTTAGCTACCAGGACCTTAAGGGCCTTAGCAGATGAAGAAAAAGCGGAATTTCCTGACGCAGCAGATGTGATTTGTAATGATAGTTATATGGATGATATTCTTTCTGGAGAGTCTACATTAGAGGGTGCTAAAAAACTCCAAACCAGATTATCTCAACTATTACAGAGAGGGGGTTTTGAGCTACACAAATGGGTGTCAAATAGCCCAGAACTGTTGAAAGATTTATCTGCATCTTCCTATGTGTTTGATAAGGAATTTCAGGATGCTCCAGTGAAAACATTAGGTATGCTATGGGATCCAAAGGTGGATTGTCTCACATACAAAGTAAAGATTAGTGACAAAGTCAACTTCTCAAAAGAGACGTGCTTTCAGAAATTGCAAGGCTATATGACCCTTTGAGCCTGATAGGACCCATTGTTACGAAGGCTAAGATATTCATCCAAGAACTTTGGAAAATAAAATTAGATTGGAGTGAACAGCTACCACCAGATGCAATGGAAGAGTGGATGAACTTCTACCAAAAATTAGCGAAAGTAAATAACTTCAAAATCCCAAGGTGCATTCTACTTCCTTCAACAATACGGATTGAAATACATGGCTTTTCCGATGCATCAGAACGTGCCTATGCTGCTGTTGTCTACATAAAATGTTTCAACGAATCTGGACAATCTCAAACTAGATTATTATGCAACAAGTCCAGAGTGGCTCCCTTGAAAACACTCACCATACCGAGGTTAGAACTGTCTGCAGCTTTACTACTATCGAGATTAGTCAAAAAGGTTGTGCCAATTCTACAATTATCTATTCATAAAATTTGGATGTGGACAGACTCAACGATTGCTTTAGCGTGGATAAAGACTGAACCTCATAAACTCAAAACATTTGTCAGCAACAGGGTGGCGGAGATTCAAGCACTTTCAAAGGACTATCATTGGAAACATGTTAGCTCCAAGAACAATCCTGCCGACTTAATTTCTAGAGGCTGCAATGTGGATGAACTTTTAAAGAACGAAATGTGGTTCTCGGGTCCAGATTTACAAACTGATGAATACGAGGACAATCAACTTTTTCCTGATCCTTCCTACAGAGATGAACTAAAATGTGCTGTTACTCTTTCAATGACTGAGTGTTCTTCAAATTTTTATGATGAACTCTTTAATGTTACAAATAATTTCATAAAATTAATTAGAATTTTTAGCTTTATTTTTAGGTTCATTAATAACATCAAAGCTAAGGAGTCTTGTAATAAGGAGAAATATCTAACTGCAGATGAAGTAAAGAGGAGTACGGAATTTTTAGCTAAAATAGCACAATTAAGTGAGTTTAAAGCAGAAATCGATGCCTTGAAAAAGGTAAAGGTGTTTCAAAAACAAGTAAGTTAAAGGCTTTAGATCCTTTCTTAGATGAGAATTCTTTACTCAGAGTTGGTGGAAGGCTTTGTAATGCTGATTTACCATTTGAAGCAAAACATCAAATAATTATACCTAGTAAACATAAATTTACTAAATTACTTTTGAGCATATGCATAAGAAGTTTTTCATATTGGTGCTCAGGGTTTAGTACATCAAATTAGAATGCAGTTTTGGCCCATTAATGGCAAGGGTATTGCACGAAAAACAGTTCATGATTGCATTGCATGCTTTAGACAGAAGCCTACTGGGGTAGATCAATTAATGGGAAATTTACCATCAGAGAGAGTAACTCAAGTGCACCATTTTTAAACTCTGGGGTGGATTTTTGCGGACCTTTTCAAATAAAATTTAAAAATCAGAGAAAGGGGATATTTTCAAAGGTTTATGTTGCGATTTTTGTATGCTTGGCTACAAAGGCTATTCATTTAGAGGCAGTGACTGATTTAACAACTGAGGCATTTATTGCAGCTTTGAAGAGGCTATGTGCCCGTAGAGGCCGCATTTCTACATTAATGTCCGATAACGCAACTAATTTTAAAGGCGCAGCTGCAGAATTAAATCGTTTCATAAAATTAATTTGTAACAAAAACGAGACATTAGCAAATTATTTTGCATCAGAAGCTATCCAGTGGAAATTTATCCCACCTCGTTCTCCTAATTTCGGGGGTTTGTGGGAGGCAGGGGTAAAATCATTCAAACACCATCTCTATAGAACTTTAGTTAATAGTAAAATAACTTTCGAAGAATTCGAGACAGTAATAATTCAAATTGAAGGTATACTTAATTCACGTCCATTAGTACCATTGTCAGATAATATCAATGAATATGAAGTTTTAACTCCTGGACACTTTATAATTGGTCGACCTATCAGTGCAATACCTGAGCCCGCAATTTTAGATATTTCAGATAATAGACTATCTAGGTGGCAGTATACAACAAAGTGTGTACACACTATTTGGAAACGCTGGAAAAATGATTATCTTAATCATTTACAGCAGAGAAACAAGTGGCAGTTCGAGAAAAATAATGTTGCCGTAGGGTGTTTAGTGCTTTTAAAGGAAAATGATTTGCCTCCCTGCAAATGGACAATGGCAAGAATCTTGGAGGTTATTTATGGAACTGACGGTAAGGTCAGAGTCGTTAAACTAAAAACTGCCACGGGGGTTCTCACACGTTCTATCTCAAAAATATGTATCTTACCAATAGAAAATAATAATATAAATTAAATTGTAATGTGAAGTATATTATATTCTTAGAATATTGTATTTTTCTATTTTTGAATATTGTATTTTTTTCTTATTTTAGAATGTTGAATTTATTTGTATTTAATTCATTTAGGCATTTGTAAACTGTATATAGCAAATTGCATTTTTTAAATATATTTTTTGAAATATTGTATATTTCAACGCCGGGCGGAATGTTACGTCATCAGCGCACTGTAGCGCCATCTGTAAAAAATTTGTAAAAGTAGACATTGTCTAGCTGTACCCCAACAAAAGCGGGTGCACGAATAAAGTAGGCTTAGCGTTGCGAAAAAGACTGATTTTTTATTCTTTAACCAGTTTTACAGTCCACACAAATATTGACGAAACACTTGTTTTTAATAAAAATTACTGCAAATGTAATTACAATATTATATTAATAATTCAATATTATTATATTTTGTAATATTTTATGTATTCTCTAAAAAAAACCTTGGCACCCGGAGCAAAATGCTTGAAACTTATATGGCAGTCAATAGGTTAATTCTGATCTAATTTTTTGTGTGAATCCTAATCCGCCTCAGATGTACTATTTTAATATCAAATATATCTATTAATATTTTTTTTTGAAAAAAAAGGTTTGTTTTAAATGTTAAAATAAAATAAATACACATTTTTGTCAATTTCATTTGTCATGTTTTACGTTTATTTTATCAATACACGAGAAGGGAAGGTAATATTTATAAAAGTAGAGAAAAACCGTGCAATATGTGCTGGACCATGCAGACATGAGAATAAATGTGGACGAGAAGTGAAGATGTAGCTTCATTGATTGTAAAAAAAAAACAAACTTTGATATTTGTTTCATGAATACGTAATCATAATCTTCGATTCTGTTTACAAAAAGCCTCACAAATTATTGTTCGGGTGAAAAACTGACTTTGGGGTCTTTGTATCACTTAATTACTTTACCTACAATGATAAGCAAAAAAAGGATGGTTCAGAAAATATAAAAATATGAAATTGTGATACTGAAATAGGAATTTATAATACTAATTTAGTATCATTTTTATCAAAGAGTTACAATTCATACAAATATGTACATCCATATGACAGAATCACAATATTAAGTGACAAAATAGAAAGCAATTTTCCTTTCTATATATGGTGTTGGACTTTTTTTTGTTCGTTTACAAATATTTATCCATTAATTAAATTTAATTACTCTAATAAAATAGCACAGTAAAAAAATATCACATTCTCAGAAAATAGGCCGTTCTAGGAGAGACTCGAACCCATGACCTTCGGGTCAAAAGTTCAACGCGCTATCCATTGCGCTACAGGGACACAACGAACGACGTTCCTTTCTACATATGCTGTTCCACTATTATTGTTACTATTTATTCATTTTTTTAATTTAATTAATGAATTAATATTTGAAAAACTGTATTAACATCAAGTGTCATTCACTACAATTTTTTAAAAAAATGTATTTGAACTTAAATGGATGAAAAGAAAGTATTTTATCAGCGGTTGAAAATTTCAACTAATACACTGCTGGACAATTACTAAGGACGGATAACACTGTCATCCATAGCAACCACAAAATGAAAGGAAGCAAAATGTGGAAAATTAGAATAAGTGCGGGATATTAGTAAGAAGAAGTATGAGTATGCAAATTTTTTTCCACGTCTGTTCATCACGTGATAGCGTTCATAAGAGCTTTAAAGGTTTTGACGCGTGTGGACAGTTGTTGTTTCAAGTCAAAGTTTTACAGGAAAGATTTAATAGACGAACTTAAAATTTTTGGCATGTCTTCCCGACATCACATAGATGATTTTATGCGTGGCCGAATTATTGGAAAGATCGAAGAAGGGCGAAAAATAACAGATGTTGCCAGGGAGTTCGACATCGCTCACAGCGTTGTTTCACGGCTGTGGAAGTCATTTAAAACTACTGGAATGTGTAGTAGACGGCACGGGGAGGTCGTGTTAGAAGTACGACGCCTGCAGAAGACAGATATATCGTCCTATCAGCAAAAAGGAACAGGTGCACCACAGCTCAGCAGGTGGCAAATCAGTTTCTTGCTGCCTCAGGAAAGCAGATCTCCCGAAAAACTGTTGCCAGACGTTTGAGGGGAGAAGGACTATACGCACGCAGACCTGTTGTGTGTGTCCCATTGACCAGACAGCACCGTACTGCCCGTTTGCAATGGTGTCGTGAGCATCACAATTGGACTGAACAGGACTGGGCATGCGTACTATTCTCAGATGAGAGTAGGTTCAGTCTGTCATCGGATTGTAGACGCCAACTGATCTGGCACGAGAGTGGTACTGCTTATCGTCCAGAAAATATCCAGGAAAAGGACCGATATCCGACATGCAGTATCATGGTGTGGGCCGGCATCATGATCAATGGCCGCACGCGCCTACATGTGGTTGCGAATGGGACTATGACGGGCCAACGATACATCGATGAAGTTCTACTTCCTCATGTTCGTCTTTTCCGTGGTGCTGTCGGTGATAAATTTGTTTTTATGGACGACAACGCAACATGTCATCGAACACTCGCTGTTCAGGATTGTCTAGACAGCGAGGGTATTCAACGTCTCGTATGGCCAGCGCGTTCTCCAGATCTAAATCCCATTGAAAATGTGTGGGATGCTTTGGGGAGGCAAGTTGCTGGTCGAAACTATCCTCCGACAAACAAGAACACCCTTATCCGTGCACTCACAGAGGAATGGGATAAATTGCCTCAACAGCTGCTGGATAATGTTGTGCAAAGTATGGTACGACGTGTGGAATGTTGCATCACACTCCACGGTGGACATATCCCGTACTGATACCTTTCTTTAAGGTGCCTGCTGACTTTTAGATGCATTGTTCCATTTCTCCGTACGCAGATCAAATGAACATTTTTTTTTCTTTCAGATGTTTCACAGCTTTTGTACTTTTCAGAACAATAAATATTCTTTATTCTAATGTCTGAACAGTGTGGCAACTATATTTTATCCTACTAGGCCTCATGTCTCGATTAATGTTATGCTACATAGCAATTTGTGATCCGTCCTTAGCAATTGTCCAGCAGTGTATTAGGAATTGTGAAAAAAAATATTGGAAGTGCTGATTTTGTAAAGGGAAGGGAAAATTTGTAAAAGACAACAATGGTCAGTTTTGAGACACAAGTGAATTTTCTTCTATTTAATTAAAGGAAGTCACCCAGCAATCACACAAAATCAATATATTTCGTAGAATTTTGACTAGGTTAAATTGGGAAAAAAGTATAAGTTAAAATTTTATCCAATTAATCAAAAATGTGTACAAAAAAGAAAAAAGATATTTAAGAAAAGTTATATTTTTTTTGCGTGTGCTACTTATTTTTTATACTTATTACGCCAGATTAAAGCTCGTGTATGTGTGACCCACACACACACAACACACATTTATAGATTAAAAATAAAGTTTGAGAACCTCTGTAATTAATTCTCCTGAAAGTTTATGTTTTTTTCTCATCATTGTTCATTTTTATATAAATCTCTTATACAAAATTTCTCTGTTATACAATATCTTTGTTATGTACGTACTGGATAATTTTTCGGAAAAACTCACAGCTTTTATTTTAACTTTGTAATCTTTTCCTCCTAGGAAACCCACTCCAGATATATATGGACTGGCCGCAATATACGGAGAATGAATTGCCATTTGCACTGTAGGTGAAGACAAACTGTTGAATCGAACACTTTGCACCTCATCCAACGGTGGATTACCTCCTGAATATACTGAATCTATGAAGAATTCCATTTGTATAGCTAAAAGAAAAATGGAACATTGTTAGATAATTAGTTTCCTTTTTATGATTTTGTGTGTTATAACTCCAGTCATCCTGAATAATGTCTCCTTACTGTCAAATCCACACACAGAGGACTTTTAATCAATAATTAGGGGTCGGGACGTTCACTAGGAGAGATTTCCATTTGAAAGATTCTATTTAATTAACTGTGACGAATCTGTATGGAACCTTTCCACTAATATTCTTAGGCGTCTTTTGGGGGATTATATAAATTCGTGTATATTTCCAATCAACTCCAAAAGGTGAACGGGATATGCAAAGTAGATAGGGTATTTAAGTCGAGCGTTGTAAGCTAGCAGGTATGAAGGCTACTGAGCCAGCAACAGTAACCTCAAATTTAGAGGATTCCAGGAGCTTACGTTAGTGAAGATTTATTGCTGCTATTCTACGGAAGAACAAGAAAGCTGATATAGCCAGCGGTAAATATAATTTATGTACGTTTAAAATAAGCGTTAGTTTAGTAAAATTAAAGTTAATGAAAGCTAATAATTCGAGTATGTGTATTTCTCGGACCTCCTATTTCGGTAAACCTTACTTGATCTTGAGCATAATTATTTAATTAATTTCATAATTCGTAATTTAATTTAATATAAAAGGTAAATCCCTTTTATTTGACGTAACATAGTAATATTATATGTTATTAGAGTTTTTTTTTTGAGAATTGATATAATAAATACAAGTTATACAAAATGGCTCTTAGTGATTCTTTGCCTCAAATTAATCTTGGTGTCCAGGGTGAGACCCAGGGGGTCTTCACAGTGGCGCCCAACGAATAAATCCCGGGTTTAGAGTCGGATCTAATTTTCGAATCTTCCCTGAGCAGTATTTTTCGGGATGGAGAACGTGGCAGAGTTCTTGGAGAATATTGATAATAACTTAACATATTACGAGATACCCACACAACTGGCTTGTGCATATTTAAAGGGTCATCTCACAGGACGGGCACTAGATTGGTTTGATGTTCTAGTTTATAGGGTTGTAGAATACAAGGCGACAGATTACGTGCACTTAAAGCAAGCGTTGGCAGAACAGTTTCCCGTGGTTAGGAATAGGTCGGAACCCGAAACTCGTTTTTACGCATCATCGCAAAAGCACAATCAAAAACCATCCGATTTTGTGTATGACTTGCTCAAGATACACAAAATATTAAACCTTGAAATGACGGAGGAAAAATTGCTAGATCATGTTATTAGTAGGTTAGAACCTCAGATTTTAGATTATGTAGAGGTTCGGCATCCGCAAACCACATCTAACCTTTTACAAATAATTGATAAGTATGAGGAAAGGTTTCTAAATAGAAAGATCAGGGGTTCGAGTCGGGAATTCCGAGATACATACCAAAGCGAGAACAATAGTTTCCCTAACAGGAATCGGCAGGAAAATTGGAGGGAGACGACAGGTAACAACAGATACTCGGACAATATCAGACTGCGGAGGGAGCTCAATAGATTTGAGGGTCAAGGTGTGGCGGATAATCGGCGATTCGATGGTCGACGCCGAGATGGTCAATCTGATCATAGATTCCACAATCAAGGCGGTCGACAAGGTGGTTCGAGGAACAGTGCTTTCAGGGTTCAGAATGATCAAAACAGATATTTAAACTTTTAAGCTATCGATACGAGTCTGGGGATGATCGATCGCGATGTACAAAAAATCCTCCTGATACGGAACACCGAACTATTAGGATATCCTCACTACGAATGAATCAAGTAGATTTAGCTTATGAGCCTATTCTTTTAAATGAAACATTCATTACAACCCTTTGGGACACGGGAGCGGAGAAATCCTTTATATCGGAGGTCTACCGCAGATATTTTTCGTATCGACCACGTTAAAAGACGACAGATAGAGTAGTGACAGCCCAGGGAGCCCCGTGTTGTCACTTAGTTCGGGTCGAATCACAGATTCGGATCCGAGAATTCCAGAAAACCTGGGAATTTCACATTCTTAACAATATGCAGTACCAATGCATTTTAGACATTGATTTTATGAAGGAGTCCAAATTGACTTTAGATTTCGATCAGAAATCTCTGATCATTCCAGATGACCAAATTAAGCAGTTGTCAAAAGTGGAAAAGCTGGTCGAGATTGGTCTATCAGATACAAAGCTAGGTGAAGGGCAAAATAAAAAATTAAAGGATTTATTTAATAGTTTTAAAGGGCTATTTTCAGACCAGTCGGGGTTAACTCATGTTTTATACCATGAAATCGATACTGGGAACCAGGGGCCGGTAGTGTCCAGACCCTACCGATATGACAGGGTCAAACAAGGAATAATTGACTATCACATTGAGAAAATGTTACAGAAGGGTATAATTCGTCCTATTCAATCCCCATACACGTCACCAGTGGTTTTAACGCGCAAAAATAATGGCCTTCCTCCAGAAGCGTATCGATTCGCGATTGACTATCGCAAACTCAACGCCATCACTAAATACCCGCGATATCCATTACCGGTGATTGATGACCTGATCACATACCGCATACCAGGATTATGTCGACATTAGATTTAAAATCGGGCTATTTTCAATTGGCGATTAGTCCGAAAGATATCGAGAAAACCGCGTTTATAACACGCAATGGCACCTTTGCATTCCTCAGAATGCCATTTGGCCTTTCAGGGGTGGCGCCAAATTTTCAAAAGGCCATAGACATTATATTGAAACCGGTTATTGGGCGTTTTGTGATGGTTTATATGGACGATGTTATTATTAAATCTCCATCGTTTAATGAACACTTAGATAATTTGAATCAGGTATTTACGTTACACAGGGCTAACACTCAATAAAGACAAATGTCACTTCGCACGTGACAAATTGAAATATTTAGGTCTCATAATTAGTAAGGAAGGGATTGAGACCGACAATAGTAAGGTCAGGGCAATCGCAGAAATGAAACCCCCTAAAAGTAATAAGGAAGTGTCGAAGTTTTTAGGAATGGCGGAGTGGTATCAGAAATTTATACCCCACTATGCAGATATATGTGAATCATTATATCGGTTAAGGAAAAAGGGGGCTAAATTTAATTGGTCGAAGGAAGCACAGGATGCTTTTAATAAAGTAAAACGAGCATTAACAGAGGTGCCAGTTTTACAGTTGCCGAATTTTCAGGAACAGTTTAATTTATTTACGGATGCTAGTGGGGTCGGAATTGGTGCTGTGCTGAATCAAAATCACAGACCTATGGCATTCGCGTCTAGAATCTTGAACAAGGCCGGAAGAAACTATACAGTTACAGAACGCGAATGTTTGGCGGTAATATGGGCATTAAATAAGTCTATAACTTATTTTGAATCACTACCGGTGAAGGTAATCACAGATCTAATGAATGAGTAACTTATCTAGTCGGATTATTAGTTGGGCACTCAAGTTATCCGAGTTTAACATTGAATGGGAACATCCACATAGTGTCCAAAACGTTGTCGTGGACGCATTGTCTAGGAATCCAGTAGGCAATATGGAAGGATCACAAATTTCGTGCGCAGCTCTTCGAGCCTTATCATTAAACTCCAGAGAACAACTCATTCGAGAGCAAAGGGAAGATCCTGAGTTAGGACACATCTATCGTTATTTAGAAAATCCAGACGATGTTTCCGTTAATGCAACTGTATGCGAGGGTTAGTCCCAGGATTTTAAATTAATTAATGGTCTACTCTTTTACGCGAAATATTCTACAACTCTTGGAGAACTAAGAGTGTACATTCCTAAATCTCTTCGCGAAGCAATAATGCAAGAACTTCATGATCTGCCATTAGCAGGCCATTTAGGAAAGAGGAAGACCTATTTAAAAATGCATGACACATGTTATTTTCCGTATATGAGGAAATATATATTTGAATATGTATCAACCTGTGACCGGTGTCAAAAATTTAATTATAAAATCGCTCTACCAGCTGGTCGATTAATTCCGATAATATCGAATTACCCCAATGAATTCGTAACGTTAGACTTATTAGGTCCCTACCCCGCATCCCGACCCGAAAGATATAGATTTCTATTGGTAATAATTGACCACTTCACTAAGTGGAGTGAGCTTATTCCTTTACGAAAAGCTTCATCCCCGGCCATATCTAACGCCCTTTTTGAAAATTATATTTCACGTTATGGAGCTCCGATTTCTTTGATTAGTGATAATGGCCCCCAATTTATATCCGAGGTCTTTGAACACCTAAGTCACAGGTTGGACATAAAACATATTAAAACGGTAGCATATCGGCCGCAGGCAAATTTAACGGGAAGAGTTAATCGCACTTTAGTGCTGATGATAGCTTGTTTTGTAGAAGAAAATCAAGAAAATTGGGAGCGATTTCTTCATGAGTTCGCTTTCGCGCTGCGCACATCAGTTAATGAAACGACAAGTAAAACTCCGGCTGAGTTATTCTTAGGTAGAAAGATTATAACACCTTTTAGTAAATTAATAAATGTCACAGAGGGTGCTGAATATGTGGGAAGAAATATTGAGAAATTATTCGTTGAGGCAGGGCAGAATATGCGGAAACAACATAAGACTTGGGAAAAATACTATAATCGGAAAAGGAGAGAGGTTAACATCAAAGTAAATGATTTGGTGTTGGTACAAACTCATTTTATGAGTGCTGCGGGTAGGAGAATGGTCGGAAAGTTTATGCCTAAGTTTGAAGGGCCATATAAAGTGTTGGAAGTTCGGAATAACAATTTGATCATTTGGAAGAAGGCGAAAAGGGTCTCAGTTAATATCGACCAGGTGCGAGTGTACCATCCAAGACAGTCCGACACAATTAGTTTGAATAGTCATGTTGAGACACTATATGACGGACAAAGGTCTAGTAATGGGTCGAGTAGATCGCACCCAGGAAAATCCAAAAGATCTAGAAAAACCTCGAGTGAGGAGAGTAAGGGTCGTAAATCAAAAAAAGGGAAAAGCCGGATGGGAGGATCCGAGATTGAAGCGTAAAGTAGGGTCAAATGGGTCAGTAGACAGGACGGATAAAAAGCGGTCCAAAATATGCAGGAAAAGATCTCTGCAGGGGGCCGAACATGGGGACCGGAAAAGAACAACCCCTGAACCAACACAAGGGATAAAGAGAACGATTCCATCCTTGGTATCATCTAGCAAATATAAATATAGGAGACCTAATAACCCTTCCCAGGGTTCACAGTCCATTGCAGGTCCCTCACATCAAATAGATACCAGGCAGGGCAAGCCACCTACAGAAGGAAGCAGGCAAGGAACGAATGTCCAATATGACAGGGCCCGGGAGACCAGGACAACTCCGAGCGGAGGAAACAGTGCAGCTGAGATGAGACCAGTCTGGTCTAGACAGGCGACAGCAGTGAGACCTTGTCCTTACTACCTACGGAGCCGAGTAAAACAGCCCGAAGGAATACCAGAGGAGCAAATGGAATCGATAGTATCCCGCAGAACAACCTCAGAAGAAGGAGCATCAGCATGGAAGCCTTAGACGGAGATCCGGTGGATAGGAGCGTATAGAGGACAAAGAAAAATCAGGTTGTGTATCGTTTCTTTTTTTTTCTCCTTTCGAACAAGTGGTCGGAAGAATTATTGCAATGAAGCAAGTCACGGGCGGATTTTTAAAATTTAAGAAGCCAAGAAAAAGTGGACACTACAATGAATGTGTTTTTCTTGATGAGAAAAATCAGCTTTTGTCTTAATTTTTTTTGTATAAATATGGAGAAAACATTTTTAAGAACGCATTTGTTTACTGCTATGTATGACTGCGCTAAAATGCGACAATTCCTATGGTTATTTGTTTTAATGGTCTATTGAAAAATGTTTTGAAATTGTATGTATATGTATGTGTATATTTTTTCTCACATCTGGTGGCTTAGGACGCGGCGTAGTTAGGTAGGGCTAACATTTAACACTAACAAGAGCAGCATGCATGGAATGGGAATGACAAGGAGCCAGATGCTTTAATTAATGTATAAGAAAATGTTATGTAAAAGGTAAATGAATTTTTACAGACAACAGATGTTTGTTTCTTCAAACCACTTAAAGAAGTTTTCATTTCAGGGTAGCTGACCCTGAGCATTGTATAGAGGGTGACGAGTCAACTGTAAGAAAGAATAAGTATGTATAGTTTTTTCATAAGTAGTTAAGTAAATCACACAGGCAGGCTTTTCTCCACTTCGGTGGTTTTTTCCTCGCCTCTTAGCCAAATGGGTGTGATGTAGGGAAATATTAACTTGTAAATGTTACGTCATTTAAAACGGAAGTTTTTGGTCGTAATGTTTTTTCCTTTCCCTTAAGGAAGGAAAATTTGTAAAGTATCCGATTGTTACATATATATTAAAGTCGTCGAGACTATAAATCAAGTTTAGGAATTGGTTACGTAATTTATTTTCAGGCCAATTGTGACCTTCGAATAAATCCCGTTTTCTTTTGGAGGGGTTTCTGACGAATCTCTGTACGGAACCTTTCCACTAATATTCTTGGACGTCTTTTGGGGGATTAAAAATTCGCGCGTGTATTTCCAATCAACTCCAAAAGGTGAACGGGATATGCAAAGTAGATAGGGTATTTAAGTCGAGCGTTGTAAGCTAGCAGGTATGAAGGCTACTGAGCCAGCAACAGTAACCTTAAATTTAGAGGATTCCAGGAGATTACGTTAGTGAAGATTTATTGCTGATATTCTACGGAAGAACAAGAAAGCTGATATAGCCAGCGGTAAATATAATTTATGTACGCTTAAAATAAGCGTTAGTTTAGTAAAATTAAAGTTAATGAAAGCTAATAATTCGAGTACGTGTTTTTCTCGGACCTCCTATTTCGGTAAACCTTACTTGATCTTGAGCATAATTATTAATTTCATAATTCGTAATTTAATTTAATACAAAAGGTAAATCCCTTTTATTTGACGTAATATTATGTTATTAAAGTTTTTTTTGAGAATCGATATAATAAATAGAAGTTATTATTATACAAAATAGCTCTTAGTGATTCTTTGCCTCAAATTAATCTTGGTATCCAGGGTGAGACCCAGGGAGGTCTTCACAACTGGAGGGAATCGTCATGGACTTTAATGTAATTAATTATCGCTGTATCCCATCAGTACTTCAATGTGTAATTTTTATTAATTCCAAATTGACTTTCTTTACATAGAGGCAGTGGCGTAGCTAGGAATCCACAGAGCTACTTTAACATCAGCCCTTTATCGTGCTCTGCAGAACATAGGCAAAGTGTATGTGTATGAGTTTTCTTGTATGAACTTCAGTAATTACCAGAAGTGGCGTCGCTAATTCTGTATGGGCCCCGTATGAAAACTCCTTTGGGGTCCTTTTTTTAAAAATGAATGCTCTGTTAATGGTACTGTAGTTACACATGGGGGGGCCTGTAGCTTGGAGGCTCCATATCATAGATACGGTGGTAGCTAGGCCCCTGTTACCCAGGTTCGATTTGACTCGTGATAAACAGGAAATGATACAAAGAATATGCATGAACAAGAAAAAATAATACAATATTATTATAATTTTTAAAAAAAAACACTCTTGCGAAAGAACAGAAGAGGAGAGACAAAATTACATGAGTCGATTGCAGATACTAAATTGCGAAATACCGAAACAGGAAAACGGCTTATTATGTGGTACTTAAATTAAAATGATCAAGAAGAAATAGCTTCTTGAGTACGTTTTTTAAGATGCATGATAAGATTGTGACGGGGCTTTATCGGGCTTTCATACTAATCCTCTTGGGGAATCTATGGAGCCAGAATTGGGTTATTTCATAGCCAGACCTCTCAAGAAGAAACCGCGATATTCAGATTAGTTAGTAGATATAAAGTGAAGGTTTTGTAATTGAGAAGAAGAAGAGGGAAGGAAGCTGAGATGCTGAACGCCGTGAGCTGATGGTAAGATATTAAGCTTAGAAGTTCGCTTAAGCTACAAGTTCGAAATTACTTTCAATTGAGTTGCCCTGATTATAGCTTTGTTGCAATCTTTTATACTTATGTCTTAAATGTGGGTTAAATTATCGTAAGTTCGACTTGCTGGTAGTCAGGGTCCGAGGGCCCCGTTGCTCAGCATCGCCTAGCCCATTGGTAGCCGGCTACTACATAGCGATCCTATTACTCTTACTACAATTTGTTTATTGTTTCGACAAACAGTTTTTGACCTTAGTAAGAGTGTTGATATGAGCCACCAACTAGTCGGTTATCAACCGTGCCGTGCGCGCGTTGCATAATTGGGAATCCTGATTCGGGCCACTTTAACGCTTTTATTACTATCCTCTGTTGTGCGTGACTTGCAGGAGAAGGGGTCGCTGCATTGTTTTTGTTATAAATTTCTTTTTGATGGATGTGAGATTCGTTTTTATCTTTATTTTTATTGGTCAGATACTTTCTTCTTATTTTTTTTCATCCCGTAAGATATCCTTATGTGCATTTAATTATTTATATGATATTCTTATTGTATATTTTATTCTGCTAATTATGATTACTGCTGCAGATTTATTTTCTTGTTTTCAATTTGGTGAGTAAATAATAGTAATTTTATAAATAAATGTGTATAATTAACATCAGATTTTTAAAAATCATTGTAATTAATTTTATTATTAACAATAAAACTAATAATCATAACTTGATATTATTAATCAAGAAATATACATTCAATGTATTTATTTAAAGCAATCGATAAAATCTCGTATCGCTGGATTTCTGTGCTAAAGGTGTGACGGATCTTTACGGAATCTTATTACTAATCCTCTTGGGGAATCTTTGAACTAGCATTCGCGTTTAATTCACAGCAATCCCTCTCAAGAAGAAACCCTGATATGTAGATTAGTTCGACTATATAAAGTCAAAGTTTTGTAATTGTAAGGTAGAAAGAACTGAGAAACTGTTTCGGGGGTTACGAAGTTACGATATAAAGCAGTGCTCCTCAACCTTTTTATCGCTGCGGACCGGTCAACGGTTGATAATTTTACCGCGGCCCGCTGAGGGTGGGACACTTTGATTGTTTATATTTTAGATTGTTTTCATTTAACACTTTTAACTTAGTTACATTTAAATATGCCTTCAGAACAAAATATAGTTACACCAAAAATGAATAAAAGTGATTTAGCGTGAAATACAAAGGGATTTCTGTGGAAAGTTGCTCAAATCCGAGAGAAATGCACCACTTTAAATAAAATGGCAGTAGATTAATATTCTTTAGGTGGCCCGGTACCATTTTATCCACGGACCGGTACTGGTCCGCGGACAGGGGATTGCGGAACACTGATATAAAGGTTAACTGTACGACATATTAGGTTAAATTAAATTGAGTACTTGCGCTTATTAACTTAGGGTTTATTGATTTCTTTATATCACTCCTAGAGCATTCACTTTTGGCTTAACTTGTTGATGATTAACGTGCTTGAATAATAATAAATAGTTATTATGAAAGTTTCTGGTCCTACTTTGTTTCCTCCCACTCCCTTAGGTAGGCAGGACGATGAGGGAGCAACTTCAGGGGGAAGTCGCTCACAAGGGTTTAAATCACCCATGTTCATTGTATATTTTCATTATAAACTCTTATTAACTGTAAGATTCAAAATTGAAATAGATATAATTATTTGCATTAAAATGTACTTACTTTCGGATTTTTTTATTTTCTGTATTTGAACATTGGGTCTCGACCACAGTGTATTCATTGTAAAGCAAAAACTTGGCGAATTTCCATCACTATAATATGAACCTATTATGGCATTGTCAATGCTGTAAGTAATATGAAAGAAAAGGATTATTTATGTACACTGATGTAGCATTGTACTTCATTGAAAATGAATCATTAAGGGCTGAATGAAATCTGAAGGAAAAAGTCAACAATGTTTGATAATTGTCCATGCCACTTTAACTTTTTTATACAAAAATAACTTGACTTTCGCGAACTCGGAGTTACGCGGTTTTCAAATCTCGTCGATTCGTCTTTTGTTTGAAGAAAAAAAATGGTAAAATTAGTGTGTGTGTGTGGGGGGAATTGGTTATGTGATTTAAGAAGTTGTCCATCTCTTTCCAGGCAAATAAAGTTAGAAGTGGACAGAGATGACGTTCAAGAACTGCTGGATTTCCACACTTAGGAGCTGGCAGGTGATGAACTCATAGATTTGCACGAGCAAGAGCAAGATATTGAAGGACTTGAGTCTTTAGACCTAGCTCAATCAGAAGATTGACTGGCAGTTGAGAATTTGACAGAAGGTCTCAATTTAATAGAAAAAGGATTACAAATTTTAGAAAATATAGACTCCATCAATGAGCATATTTTTTAATCAAAACAAGGAATAAAAAATTATTAGCATGCTACGAGGAAATTTTACGGGAGAAAAAAATCTTTGAATCGGCAGAAATTTTGCAGAACTTATACGAAACCTTCTACATCAAAATAACTTTGGTTTACGATTTTGTATTTGTGTTACCTAAGAAATCTAAGAATTGTATTTGTGTTATCTATCTCTCTCTCTCTCTCTCTCTCTCTCTCTCTCTCTCTATATATATATATATATATATATATATATATATATTTCTCTCCATAAGAAAGTGAGGGTAGAATATATCGGAGAGAACCAGGGACCTGCTACCCCTGCACCTACACCTATTAACCAATTTTTTTGGTTATATTCTGTTTCATACCTTCCGACTTAGATGAGTGTTACTCACGATTATGTGCGTGTATTTTAACTGTTGAATGGTTATTTTTTTTTTTTTGCATTATATATCACAGCCATATATACATACTAAATTTTATTAAAATCTGTCCAGCAGTTCTAGAGATAATCGACAAAATCTAAAAATTCTCTTAATTTTGAATACCAGTGCATACTGGTTGATTCATAAATAGTGAGACCAATTTTAGAGGATAATGCAGTGTTTCTCAAACTGTGGGGTGCGCCCCCTAGGGGGCACGATAACCCTTCGAGGGGGGCGAGAGCATATCGAAAATAAAAGGTTAAAAAAATTAATTTACTGGAATGAAGTAAAACAAAATAATTTCGGACATAGTAAAAAAATACAGATTTACATTGATATGATTTATATATAACATCTGGTGAAAAAACGTCATCAAAAATAAAAGATTCTACTTTGAACGTTAATTAGCTATCTTTGATCCTGTAACTAAATAAAAAAAATATATTTTGTTTACTTTGCTGTCATCCTACGATGAGAGATTTTTTATTACGTTTCTTTTAGCCTAAAATATTACTTTTGCTGACCTTCGAACTTACTGGAATGGTTATCTGCGTCCCTTCTTTTTTTTAGTGAAGTTGTAAATTATATACTTCTGTTGCGTTTTTTTTCAATGTGAAAGAGTTGTATGATATATGGATAAGCATATTGAGCCCTTTGAAGGTTTATTTAGCCAAGATTTATTTGTAAGAGTATTCTAAAAACATATAATACATAATGAAAAACGTTTTACATAATTCTTTTTTTGAGCTTTTTCCATTTTTTATATTGAATACTCTATAAACACGGAAGCGTTGCGCATGATCATGACAGAATCATGAAATCTTTAATTCTGGGAAAACTATTTGTTACCAATGATCTTGACAGAGAATCCTTCAACAGGGAACTAAAATGAATTGATCCTTTATCTTCTTTTCTGGGAGTGGCAAACATTTTTTTTAGAATTTTAAGGTACTTGTTTTGACCGAGTTTTCGGCGCGACCACTTTTGTTTAAAAGTATTTCTTGAACATGCTGCATTTTCCCTTATGAATAAATTAGTGGTTTTAATTGTGATGCTGTACGACTGATTATGGTTTATAAATGTAAATGAGCAGAATATAAAAAAAGAAATGGGCATCTGTGATCTTACTGAAAGGAAATTGAAACTGATCAAACAAGGGAAACACTTGCTGAAATAATGCATATCAATCATGATAGCGAAAGTAAATTTGAGAAAAGCAATGAACATGAAAAATAAAACTTTCAATAGCTACATTAAGAACTCCATCAAGAAAAATATGAAGCCATAAGTGTACCACAAGATGCACTTCGCCCTGTCAAAAAGACACAAGCAAGAAAAAGTTCAACAGGGTATTTGTCGATCATCAAAGGATATTAAATCTACAATAACGTGAACAAATTATGACAGTTTTGCTTACAAATAACTTTCCTGTAATAGTGAAAAGTGTCTGTGATTTGTGTTCTTTATTAAGGTCACGCACATTTGGAACAATTTAGTTAAGTTTTATTAGATTTTTTCTCAATTTATCATTGAAAAATCCTTGAAACAGGTAAGTATATTAGTTAAATTATTCACTGAAATTGTGATTTTTATCGTGTATATTAAGAATAATTATAAAAAAAAGAATTGGGGTGAGTCAATCCGCGTGACCATTAACGTTAGTATCGAGTGTACACCTGATCCTGGGCTACAACATTTTGAAGTTTTCTCGCTTTAAATATTAAAAATAACACAATTGTTATTCATCGGAATTTTACATTCTTTTTTATTATTTAACATTAATTCGAAATGCTAATTCTGCGAGGCTTAAAATTACAGTTCGTTCAAAAACATTTATAATATGAGCATTCATTTCAAAAAATCATTTTACACTTTTGTATACATTGTCATGCAATTGGTTTTACTCTCCTTACAATTAAGCTATTATATCAAGAATAATGTATTATCATTTTTAAAAAAATCAACCAAATAAACTCGTGTTATGAGTGGGTTCTTCAACCAGTATAAGAACAAGTTTAATAATTATTAGTGACTTCCATGGGCTTCTCTTGCAGAGCAAAGTTTTTCAAAGGAAGGCTAAAAATTAGAAATTGACACTCTGAGTAATTCTTTAATATTTAGCTGAAATCTGTATTTTGTCTTCAAAGTAGCCATCACAGAAAATCCGGATTCACAAAGGTATGACGTTGAAAATGGTAATAGTATACGAAATGCTTTTGTTTTCAGTGAAGAAAATTCAGCATCTACCTCTATCCAGAATTCAAAGAGTGATTATTAAAAAATTGCCTTTTAATTTCGTCACTGGATGTGAAATCCATGAAGATCTCTTTTTCGGCAGTTGAGAGCCCTTCTGAAGTAAGTATTTGAACGGATCCCTAACCCATTCGTAACTTGCTATCAATTTGCCCTCGTCTGTGTACTTGTTGATGCTTTATTATTGTCGAATGCTCGCTGCAATTTAAAAATATATCTATGATTTTGTTTTAATCCACTGCCTTAAATACTTAATACCGTGAATTATGAAATGTTCATTCAAGAGAGATTCGGTAGCTAATCGACTCGGTCAAGACAGACTGGAATTGTACGAGGTACAGCATTTTTTTACATGTTTTGTGCAGACATCCGTTAGGTTGCCCAGACTCACGTGAACGTTCGCGAGAATGCCAGGTGTAATGGATATGATAGAGAGCAACATAGATCAGACTATTTTTAATGACATTTGTACTTTTGGAAATGGATGATGAAGGAAATAAATCTGTAATTAAATATCATTTATGAATCTGTTTCAATTTAAAAATTAGAGAAAGAAAAATAACATAACCTATTACTTAAAAGTAATTTATTTAAAATATATATTACTTAAGAGTAACAAATATAAAAAAATTAATACTTATCTTATTAATTTGTACGGTTTATAATTAAGATCATACATAGCTTTAGCGTCAAAGTACATTATTATTGCATACAATATATTATTATTATTATTATACAAGGGAGATAAAAATTGATTGAAAATTGGGTCGCCAGTATTGAAAGTTTGAGAAGCACTGACTTATGTTATTAATTTGTATGGTTTATAATTAAGACCGCGTGTTGTAGCTTTAGCGTAAAAAAAGTGCATTATTATTACATTCGGTACATTTTTAATGTATAAGGGGGGCGCGATAAAAATTATGATTGAAAAGAGGGGCGCTAGTATTGAAAGTTTGAGAAGCACTGGGATAATACATTTTTCTGAATAAAGTTATTTACGTGGAATTTTCAATGTGGTTTTCTGTAGCATAGTAAACTTTACGTAAGCGTTTCGGCTAAGATAAAAGAGTTTTTTCGACCATTTTGGGGGTGTTTTTCCTTCCTCTTAAATTGCTTTTTGAAGTCCTTGAAATGCTCTTACTTTATGTCTATTTAATTATTTTTTTAAGTATTCCCATAAAAAATAATCGCAAGGAACACAGACAGGTGGATAGTGATAGTCATTTATCAGGAGGAAGAAAAATTTATTTTTTTATATTTGAGTCATTTTATAGTTGATTTTGCAATATGGTTTGGTGCACATTGTTGGTGAAAAACAAAGTTTCCTTGAGTGTAAAGACGTTTACTTTCTCTGATAAAGTGCTTCAAAACTTTACTGTAATAGTATTTAGCATTAATTTTCGACTTTGGTTCTACAAAAAATGGTTTTCTTAAGCCTTGAGGGGACATTCCCATCCACACCATAACACCTGATAACCAACTTGCCCTTTTCAAAACAGCTGCGTTTTTGCGACACTTTTTGCGATAAATATATTGTATCTTCGTTTTGCCAGTTGTGAATGACAGATGAAACAGTGCTTCATCCGAAGTTATCCATGCTTTGTATCTACCTTTGCATAACATTAAATACAGAGGACAAGAACGCTTTCTTCGTTTTTCTACGGTCTTAACAGACAATTGATGATAAATTCGAAAATTTGCCTTTTTATAGCCTAATTTCTTTACCTGACGATAAATTGTCAATTGCTGTATCTGTAGTTTCTTTGCCATAGGTTTTTGAGACAAAGGATTTGTGACGAATCTATACGGAACTTTATCACTAACCTTCTGAACCGACCTTTTTAGGGAAATTTAATTCCCTACCTATTTCCAATCAACTCCAAAGAGCGGACAGGATTCCTTGTTATGTAGATTAGATTCAGTATTTAAGTCAAACGAAATAGTAAAGTTAGAGCAGTAGGAGATAGATATTGAAACATAGAGTTATAGTGATTTTGAATTGAAATATTGTTGTTGAAGATAAATTAACCTCATGAAGAATTGAGATTCCGAGTGGTAATTATTATTTTGAATTTAAAGTCTCATTAAAGTTTTAAGAGTCAGATTAAAGTTAAATGTTCAATAAGAACATTATTAAATATAATTCTGGGATCTCTTATCGTGGTAATTTCTGCGTGATCGTTATTTAATAAATTAATTAATTAGATCATTAATTAATTGAGTTAATTTAAAGGATATTATCTTTAAAACCTCATAGTATTATTAAAATTACTGTTAATAAGTTTATTTGATTCTATTTGGGAAAGATAAACAAATAAAGAAAGTTATTTATAAAAATGGCTACTGGTTCTTTTATGACTCATAATTATTTTAGTTCTCAAAGTGAGGCTCCTAGAGACCTTCACAATGGCGCCCAACGTATAAATCCCGAGAATAGAGTCGGATCCAGTTTTAGAATCATTCCGGAACAATATTTTTCGGGAATTGAGAACATAGATGATTTTTTGGAGAATATTGATCATAATCTCGCGTATTATGAGATACCTGCACAACTGGCATGTGCTTACTTGAAAGGTCATCTCAAAGGACGGGCACTCGACTGGTTCGAAGTTCTAGGTTATAGAGTCATTGAAGATAAGACAACAGACTACGCGCACTTAAAACAGGCATTGTCGGAACAATTTCCCGTGGTCAGAAACAGGTCAGAACTAGAAACGCGATTTTATTCCTCATCACAAAGACGAGATCAACAGCCTTCGGACTTTATTTATGAATTGTTGAAAATTCATAAAGTCCTTAAACTAGAAATGTCGGAGGAAAAATTAATAGATCACGTCGTTAGTCGATTAGAACCTCAAATTTTGGATTATGTCGAAGTTAGACATCCACGAAATACTGCCAATCTCCTACAAATCGTTGATAAATACGAAGAACGTTTTATGCATAGACAAATCAGAGGTTCGAGTGAGGGATTTAGAAGTTCAAGCCCTCATGAAAACAATCGTTTTAATACCCGGCATAGACAGGAAAATTGGAGGGAAAACAGAAATAATGAGAGATACGCCAATAATAGCCGACCACAAAGGGAATTTAATCGGTTCGAAAACCAAGGTTTCACAAATAATCGCAGATTCGAGGGTAGACGCCAAGGTGGACAATCGGATCAACCATTCCACAGTCAAGGCGGTCGACAAAGTGGGTCGAGAAATAGTTCATTTCGAGGTCAAAATGAACGAAGTAGAAATTTAAACTTTTAAGCGATTGATGTGAATATGGGGGTAATCGATCGCGGGGTACGGAAAATCCTCCAGTTTGGGATCATCGGCCTATCAGAGTATCCTCTATAAGAATGACCCCAGTCGAATTACCGTATGTCCCTATTCTATTAAATGAAACCTTTATTACAGCACTATGGGACACGGGAGCGGAGAAATCTTTTATTTCGGAGGAGGTATACCGCAATTATTTTTCATACCGACCTCGTCAAAAGACGAAAGACAGAGTCGTGACAGCACAGGGAGCCCCGTGCAGTCATTTGGGTAGAGTCGAGTTACAAATTCGAATCAGGGAATTTCAGAAACCCTGGGAATTCCATATACTTGATAACATGCAGTATCAGTGCATTTTGGGGATTGATTTTATGAAGGCGTCGCGATTAACATTAGATTTTGATCAGAAATCCTTAATCATTCCCGATCATCTGATCAAACAAACGCCTAAAGAGGAGAAACTCGTTGATATTGATCTCACAGAATCGAAACTTGATAACGAGCAACAGAGGCAATTAAAAGTCTTATTTAATAATTTTAAAGGGTTATTTTCCGATCAACCGGGATTAACGCATGTTGTATATCATGAGATAGATACTGGAGATAAAGGACCTGTAGTGTCGAGACCATACAAGTACGACCGGGTCAAACAAGGCATTATTGATTATCACATAGATAAGAAGTTACGGGATGGTACAATTTGTCCTATTAATTCGCCCTATGCATCTCCAGTCGTATTAACTCGAAAGAACAATGACCTTCCTCCAGATTCTCCCGAGGCGTATCGTTTCGCGATCGATTATCGGAAACTAAATGCAATTACCAAATATCCTCGATATCCATTACCGGTTATTGATGACTTACTCACCAATATCCCTCACACCAACGTTATGTCCACTCTAGATCTCAGAAGTGGCTATTTTCAGTTGGCGATTAGTCCAAAGGACATAGAAAAACAGCGTTTATCACTCGCAATGGCACTTTTGCATTCCTACGCATGCCTTTTGGTCTTTCTGGGGCGGCGCCTAATTTCCAAAGGGCTATCGATATAATCCTCCAACCTGTTATTGGGCGTTTCGTGTCCGTTTACATGGACGATGTTATTATAACATCTCCATCGTTCAAAGACCATCTTGATCATTTAACTCGGGTTTTTACCTTATTACGAGACGCAGGGCTAACGTTAAATAAAGAAAAATGTCACTTCGCTCGTGACAAACTCAAATATTTAGGCCTGATTATTAGTAAAGAAGGAATCGAAACTGACAATAAGAAAATTCGGGCAATTACGGAAATGAAACCTCCCAAAAATAATAGAGAAGTGTCAAAATTTTTAGGGATGACGGGTTGGTACCAAAAATTTATTCCGCGATACGCAGATATATGCGAACCATTGTACCAATTAAAAAAAAAAGGGGGCGAAGTTTAACTGGTCGAGAGAAGCACAGGATTCTTTTGATCAGATCAAACGCACACTAACGGAGGCACCGATTTTGCAATTACCAAATTTTTCTGAACAGTTCAATTTATTCACTGATGCTAGTGGGGTCGGAATTGGTGCTGTGCTTCAGCAAAATCAAAAACCCATTGCTTTCGCGTCTCGAACACTTAATAAAGCAGAACGTAATTATACGGTTACCGAAAGAGAATGTTTGGCGGTAATTTGGGCTCTAAATAAGTTTAAAACTTATTTTGGACCCCTACCTGTGAAAGTGATTACAGATCACGCAGCGTTAACGAAGTTAACCAATGGTAAGAATTTATCAAGTAGGATGATCCGATGGGCATTGAAATTGTCAGAGTTTAACATAGAATGGGAGCACAGACCTGGTGTTCAAAACGTGGTCGCAGACCTTTTATCAAGAAATCCAGTAAACAGTGTCGAGGGGTCGCAAATTTCGTGCGCAGCTCTTAGAGCCCTCGCAATAAATTCCCGTGAACAATTCATTAAGGAACAGAGGGAAGATCCTGAATTAGGACATATTTATCGATACTTAGAAAACCCTGATGACGGTTCTGTTAATGCGATGGTATGCGAGAGTTGGTCCCAGGACTTCAAGTTAATAAATGGTCTCCTCTTTTACGCGAAGTATTTTTCTAATCTAGGAGAACTAAGAGTTTATATTCCTGGTTCTCTTCGAAAAGATATAATGAAAGAATTTCATGATCTGCCACTGGCAGGACATCTCGGAAAGAGGAAGACATATCTTAAACTTCGTGACACGTGCTATTTTCCATTTATGAGAAAATATATATTTGAATATGTTTCAACCTGTGACCGATGTCAAAAGTTTAATTATAAAAACGCGCTACCAGCTGGTCGTTTAATGCCTATAGTTTCGAAATATCCAAATGAAATTGTAACGCTAGACTTATTAGGCCCCTACCCCGCATCCCGACCCGAGAGATATAAATTCATATTAGTTATAACTGACCACTTCACTAAGTGGTGTGAGCTGATTCCTCTTCGTAAAGCTTCAGCCCAGACAATAGCTAATGCCTTTTTTAATACCTATATAGCGCGTTACGGAGCTCCGATTTCTTTGATAAGTGATAACGGCCGCCAATTTATTTCTGACGTATTTGAACATCTCAGTCACAGGTTGGACATCAAACATATGAAAACGGTAACGTACCGACCACAGTCTAATCTCACGGAGAGAGTGAATAGAAATTTAGTTCAAATGATAGCTTCTTTTTGTTGAAGAAAATCATGAAAACTGGGACCAATTTCTACACGAGTTCGCTTTCGCATTGCGCACGGCGGTAAATGAGACGACAAATAAAACTCCGGCTGAGTTGTTTTTGGGAAGGAAAATCATAACTCCGTTTAGCAAGCTCATAAATGTTACGGAGGATGCGAAATATGTTGGTAGTAACATCGAAAGATTATTCGATGAGGCAAGACGAAATATGCAAAAAAAAGCATAAGTCTTGGGAAAAACATTACAATCTCAGAAGGAGGGATGTTCACATCAAAGTGAACGATTTGGTTTTACTTCAAACACATTTCTTAAGTGCTGCGGGTAGGAAACAGGTGGGAAAATTTATGCCTAAGTTCGAAGGTACCTATAAAGTTTTAGAAATAAAAGGAAATAATTTAGTTATTTGAAAAACGGAAGAAATATAACTGTTAATATTGATCAGGTTCGAGTGTATCGACCTCGTCAGTCAGACACGATTAGTTCGGATAGTCCGGTAGAAACTCTGTATGACGAACAAGAAGTTGGTCATGGGTCGAATAGATCACATCAAGGACAGTTTAAAGAGCATAGGAAAACCTCTAGTCAGGAAAGTGAGGGGTGTAGATCACGGCAGGGTAACACCACACGAGAGATCCCCAGAAATAAACGTAAAATTAATAGTACTACGTCAAAGGACCAAACTTTAAAACGGTCCAAGATATGTAAGAAGAGATCCCGACAAGGATCTGATCATCAGGACCGGAAAAGACACGCTCCTGAGCAAAGGCAGGGAGTCAAGAGGTCGATCCCTTCCTCGATCTCGTCCAGGAATTATAAATTTCAAAAACATAATACCTCTTCACCAGGAGTAGAGTCCATTGCAGGTCCATCAAAGTTGCCTGATCACAGGACTGCTACGACTACAAGTGGATCCCGAATGGAAGTTAGTGGACGTGATAACCAGACCCGTCAGACCAGAGCGACAACGAGAAGACGCAACGAACAAGCGGAGAAACCAGTCCGGTCGAATCAAACCAATACAAGGAGACCTTGCCCATACTATCTACGGAGCCATATACAAGAAAAAGACAGAATCCATGAGGACCTCAACAACATCGAAATCAACGGCATACCTGGCAGCACATTCCGCAGAAGAAGCCTCAGTATGGAAGCGTTGAATGGAGATCCAGTGCATAGGATTTAACAGACAAAATCCAGGTTGTATTGTTTCTTTATCTTCACAATGCGAACAAATGAAGAATTTTTGCAATTAAAGCAAGTCACGGGCGGACTCTAAAATTAAGAAGACTGACAAAAGTGGACACTACATTGTGTGTGTTTTTTTCTATACCAGAAAAAAACGACTTTTGTGTTACTTTTTGTATTTTGGAGAAAACATCTGTAAATTTTGCATTTGTTTACTTCGATGTATGACTTCGCTAAGATGCGACAATTCATTTGGTTGTTTGTGTTATTTGTTTATTACAAAATGATTATTATTATATGCTATGTGTGTTTCTATGTATGTTTTGTTTCACATCTGGTGCCTTGGAGCGCGGCGAAGTTAGATAGGATTAACCATTAACACTAACTAGCGCATCAAGTTTTCGAATGGGAAGGCAAAGGAACCAGATATTTATTGTATATGACATTCATGTAACAAATGTATAACTTCATGTCTGCTTTTACCTACTTCTCAAATGGATATCAATCTTTCAGGGTAGCTGACCCTGAAGTCTTCGATGTTCCAGTGCCACAGAAGATTGTATTGTATTTCTTTTTTGTATAATGTATAAGTCATACTCTATGGGGCTGGTTTTTTGCCACCACTAGGGTGGTTTTTCCCACGCCTCCTTCGCCGAATGGATAGAGTGCAGGGATTAATTTAAACTTGTAAAATATTATGAGGTTTGACAATTAATTCTAATTCTTAATTTTGTCATTTTTCTTTACGGAAGATGTTTCAGTAATATACAGTTAGAAATTAATATCGTCGGTACTATAAGACAAAGATAGGATTTACGTAATTTATTTTCAAGACATTTAAGTCCTTCGAATAAATCCCGTTTTCTTTTTGGAGGGGGTGTTGACGAATCTATACGGAACTTTATCACTAACCTTCTGAACCGACCTTTTTAGGGAAATTTAATTCCCTACCTATTTCCAATCAACTCCAAAGAGCGAACAGGATTCCTTGTTATGTAGATTAGATTCAGTATTTAAGTCAAACGAAATGGTAAAGTTAGAGCAGTAGGAGATAGATATTGAAACATAGAGTTATAGTGATTTTGAATTGAAATATTGTTGTTGAAGATAAATTAACCTCATGAAGAATTGAGATTCCGAGTGGTAATTATTATTTTGAATTTAAAGTCTCATTAAAGTTTTAAGAGTCAGATTAAAGTTAAATGTTCAATAAGAACATTATTAAATATAATTCTGGGATCTCTTATCGTGGTAATTTCTGCGTGATCGTTATTTAATAAATTAATTAATTAGATCATTAATTAATTGAGTTAATTTAAAGGATATTATCTTTAAAACCTCATAGTATTATTAAAATTACTGTTAATAAGTTTATTTGATTCTATTTGGGAAAGATAAACAAATAAAGAAAGTTATTTATAAAAATGGCTACTGGTTCTTTTATGACTCATAATTATTTTAGTTCTCAAAGTGAGGTTCCTAGAGACCTTCACAGATTTTCTACAGCGATAATTCTTTTCAACTTCTTTTTTCCTTGCTCATTAAGAACTTCCTTTCATTCATATTTTTTACCCTGCAGCTTTTGATTACTAGCCAAATTTTATTTCTTTTTAAAGTTTAGATAATAATACAATAGAGAGAAAAATGGTTTTTCTAATTTCTTTTTATTTTTAAATGTTTTATTTTGTACAGGATTTGAACAATCATCCTTCAAAAACTGTACAATTTCGTTCTGGGTTTAAGGATCTAATTTCAGTACTATAATTTACTCCCACTAATAGAAATGGTTAGATTAGTAATTTAAATGTTTCATTTTTAAAATGAAAATAGTAGTAAAACGATAGAAATTCATCATAGGTATATAATTTTAAAATTGGTCCCACTAATTTTGAATCAACCGGTATTTGTAGGAAAAAGGGGAAAAAATCTTTGTAAAAATAATTGATATTATTTAATGATACTTCAAAAACAAATAAAAAACGTCATTAAAAAATACGATGCCAACATATGTAGACATCTGTGCATATTACTTAAAAAAAACCACTTACTCGCACTCTCTTTCGCTTGCCCCACTAACAATTTTGCACTTGAAATATTCACGCAAAGGCAGCCTTAACATGTTCTGAAGTGTTGAATTAAGGTCAGTGTCCAAAAAGAATTTGTAAAATGTCACTGCCTACATTAAGAAAGTCATAATTAAAAAAAACCGTTCATCTATTTTTAAATGCACACTTTTGAAATAAAATGCTTATTCAGGTGTATGGTAGTACAAATTTAGTTTTAACCAAATAAAAATACAAGATTATCATTCTAGAAGCATGAAAAGATTTCAAAACAATATAAAATTAAAATTATTAACAACTATTTAAGTAAAAAGCGTTACAAATTGTTGTTCAATAATCATGTAGCTTCGACAAATGAGTATGCAAATGCTGTAAAACGTAAACAATTTTGTGCAAGTTATTCAAATACCAATTTTTAACTACTAAGTATATATTTTGTTTTGTTCTAAACAATTGATTTTTGCAATTAAAAAAATTGACAATTTATGTACTCAAATCATCAAAATAACTTGACAGTTAAAGGGCTAATTACTGATGAAATAAATCATGCACACAATTTAAGAGTACACATTTCTCTACATAATAAATAGTGCATTCATTTACTATAGAAAGGAATTTGTTTCTGCTTTCTGATGATAAAATACTTTTCTTCTTTACCTTGTTCTTTCTGAAAATAAACGAGCATCAATTTTTCTTTGGAAATAAACTCATATTTATTTTATGAAAACAGAAGACTGGGGAAAACATGTCAGATGTACACATATGTCATTTTATATTTCAAGAAAGGAAAAAAGTAATAAATACGTGTTAAGAAAATGTGGAGAATCAGACTGAGTGTACTGTTTTACATTAAAAATTATGAAGTTATTGAATTGATTCCAAAGATATATATATATATATATATATATATATATATATATATATATATATATATATATATATATAATCTTACAGCTCTTACGAACTCTCTCTATACGGAATAAACAGAAATACACTAAATCATTTTCAGATAAATGATGAGCAATTTATACAGAAAATAAAGTGCTGCTAGTGACCGAAATGAGTGTTTTTGAACCAAAGTCGTGTATCGATGACAGAATCTGCATTGGCATTCCCTTTTTCAGCCGGAACTCGTTTGATATCACGGAGCTTGGCGCCAAGCAGTGCTTGTTGATGGAATGGAATCCAAGATGGCGGCCTAGCGGTAATTTAATGAAACACAATAATTTTAAAGAATTTTTTGGAAACGCATTGAGAAGTATATATATATATATTTCAAATGAAGGATATAGGAAGAGATTGAGCATAACCAATATCAATCAGTGAATAATGATTATCAAAATAATATAATATAAAACGTATGTACTGATAATAGTATTATGCAGTATATAATAATCTTATAATATAATGAAAAAGTAATTACATATAATATTCATATAGTATGATTGATTGAATAATAATCATATAAGATAATTTAATAGTAATTATACGTAATATTCATATAGTATGATTGAATAATAATCATATAATATAATTTAATAGTTATTATAATGAAGAATAATCACATAGTATTGTAATAAAATAAAAATAATTCATAAGAGTACTCGTATTACATAATAATTACAAATAAATTCCGTAATAATAATTGTAAATAAATAACATAATATGTAATAATATTATAAATAAATATAAAAAAACAATTATAAATAACGAATATTATATGATTATTACATATAGTAATATTGTTGCATTTTTATATTAATAAAATAATTACATAATATACAGTAGCCCACAAAAGTGTTCGTACACTTGCAATTTCCAATAAAATTTAATGCTTTCGACTAATAAAAACTGATACATTGGAATTGGAATTTTTTTAATATCTGCAACTTGTTATTAATGGAATGACATAATCAATTTTTTAAAAGTAGTATAACTATTCTTTTAAAAAATTAATAATCAAAAAGCTACTAAAAACTACGGCACAAAAGTCTTCGTACACTTAACAAAAATCGCAACATAGCTTTAAATATTGTATTTCTCTCTTAATTTAGTACTTAGTACGCGCGATATCTTTTAGTGTCCACAACAACTTTTAAACGTCTTGGTATAGATTTAATCAGTTTTAATCTGTTTTTTTATCAGTTTGTAATTTCTGATCGATTTTTGACCATTATTCTATGATTATTGTTTTTACTTCATATTATGTGTTTATATGACACATTTTCTTTTTTTAAAAATCAAAATCTCCCCAAATATGTTCTATTGGGTTCAATAAAGCGATTGGGGACAGTTATAGAGATGCCAGCGGCGTACATTGAGAGTATTGCGCTTGGCGTCATTATCCTGTTAAAAAATGAAGTCGTCTTCTATATCCAAATTTTGCGCGGATAATTTAAAAAATTTCTTTTTAAAATATTTAAATAGAGCTCATGATTCAGAATACCATAAAAAAATACCAAATTCTGAGGCCGATTTACAGCCCCACGCAAGAATACGTCTACCTCCATGGTTCATTGATCACACTAGATTTTTGGGATTAAGTTTCAGAAAATACAAATTTGACAGCAAATTGATTGGGATGACAAAAAATTCAACATTTTTTATTCCGGTGGTCATATAATAGTCTGTAAATGAAAAAAATGAGGAGTTAAATCCCATGAATTTATGTGGCGCAAGAACTTCTCCACCTCCATGTTTCAGTGTGGAGGTGGAGTTCTTGCGTGGGAATTAGGTAATTTGGTAATTCGGTATTTGGTAATAAGGTAATTCGGTACTTGGTAATTAGGTAATTTGGCCTCAGAATTAGGTAATTTGGTATTTTTTATGGTATTCTAAATCATGAGTTCCATTTAAATACTTTTAAAAGAAATTTTAAATTATCCGCCCAAAATTTGGCTATAGGAGACGACTTCATTTTTTAACAGGATAATGACGCCAAGCGCATTGCTCTCAATGTACGCCTCTGGTATCTCTATAACTGTCCCCAAATTCTGAAAAGCCTCCCCAATCGCTTTATTTAGCTCAGTAGAACATATTTGGGGAGATTTTGATTTTTAAAAAAAGAAAATATGACACATATAAACACATAATGCAAGTAAAAACAATAATCATAGAAGAATGGTCCAAAATCGTTGCAGAAATTACAAAAATTGATTAAATCTGCACCAAGACATTTAAAAGTTGTTGTGGACACTAAAAATATCCTACTAAGTACTAAGTTAAGAAATAAATACCATATTTAAAGCTATGTCAAGATTTTTGTTAAGTGTACGAAGACATTTATGGTGTAATTTTTTAGTAGCTTTTTGATTATTAACTTTTTTTAAAAATAATTATACTATTTTTAAAAAAATGATTATGTCATTCCTTTAAGAACAAGTAGCAGATATCATTAAAAAATTACAATTACAATGTATGAATTTTTATTAGGCGATAATATTAAATGTTATAGGAAATTGCAAGTGTACAAACACTTTTGTGGCCCACTGTATATTAAAATTAACAATGAATATCAATTACAAAGTACTGAAAACTTGCAATATTCTAAAAACTGCAAGTTCCTTCAACGAATTTCATCGAACAAGGAGCGTTCCAAAAAAACATTTTTAAAACGCAAAATAAAGCGAAAATAAACGATTTATAGCGATAATTAAAAGTACAACACTTATTCTTTAAAAAAAATATCCTAGTACTCACCCATATTAGAAGTATACATACAGACGAACCTGTTTTTGTGCTGTTCTTTTTTATGCGATTTTAATTTTGTGTGACCGAATAAAAAAACTTTCTGCAGCATTCCGACGAATTGGCTTGTTATATGTAAGAATTCATGAAATTTTCGAACATTTTTTTGTGTGGTTATTTTTATGCGGTTTTTATCAACCGCACAAAAACAGGTTCAACTGTATTCAAAAAAAGCACAAAATAAAGCAGAAGAAGGAAATAACAGAATAATTAGACTGAAAATCGTTAAATTTTTAAAGAAATCGAATTAAAATCGTCTGAAATTAGTTGGGTTACTGCGGGAAAAATCCAATATCAAAATTATTTCTAATATACGTTACTCCTATGGCAACCACATCGCCATACAATAAAAATATCAAGGTAACCTTAATGTAATGTTATCGCTCGTCTTGGCGAACATAAACAACAACTTAGCTCGTGTCCCGTGATATCAAATTAGCACATTTCAGCCTCTTTTATATAATATCGTGGGTTGACTTTGAAATTAAATTAAAGCAAATTCAAAATTTTCCACCCAGCTTATTCACGGTTTCAAGGTTTATTTTATCCAAAGACTAATGAAGAATCGTCTAGAATATTGCACGTTAAATTCAACTGAATCTCAAAATTTGGATGTGATAATTCACAGCAAGGCTACAATTTAAGAGTCCTTCTCACTTCCCATTACTTAATATCTTTGAAACTCTTGCGATACACTCCCCTCAGAGGGCTCACCTTCTTTAGGTGAGTACGGGTTTCACGCTCCCGAGGTGCCCTAGTGATCTTTTCCTTTTCCCAAGGGGTTTACTGTCTTTGGTAAACACGGGCTTCACGAACCCGGGGTACCCTAGTGATCCTTCTCTGTTTTCGACCCTCTTCTTCTCATCCCCTTTCTCCTTTTCTTCTTTTCCCGTCCAGACCACAGACAAATTTTTTAAAATTTACAAGTTGAATTATTAGTTTTTTCTTGTGAAAAAAACTTCCTTTTTATTGCTAACATATTATGGTTTACATTTTGTATTGCGTTAGTTTAGTTTCTTTTTCGTATATTTCTTTAAATGTTTTGATTTTTGTTGCTTTATCTGTTTTTGACTAACAACGTTGGTTTCCGACCCGCATGTTTGCCGTGTGCGGCGTCCCGTAAGGAGGAAAATGGTGTCCTGGGAATACCTTTGGCCCACGCTTCGCTGTAGACGGGTGGCAGGAGTGAGCCCGCTCCTGTCAATCGGCTGGTGGTACCTCTCTTCGGTCTTCCCGAAGAGACACTGCTATAGGGTTAGTGCTGCAGATAAGGGGTGTCGGGTTTACCTGTTGGATCCTCGCCCTGATGCTGTAGCACTATGTTCTGGGTGTACTCCAGGTAAGCACCGTGCCTGGTTTTTGCCAGATGACCGGCACACTGCCTCCCTTGTTGGACTCCCAGGTGGGTGGAGGCACGCCAGGATGAAGTTTTATTACGCGTATTTATGGATCCAATGCTGCTGTGTCCGGGTAAAGGCCTCGTATTACCCAACCCCAACATCGATCAGATTTCAACTAATACAAGATATTTATTACTTGCTCTTCCAAATAATGAAATGTCCAATAAATCACCTTTTGCCGTTCACAAAGCCCTTATTGAAATAGGTGGTGAACCCAAGTCCGTAAAACGTTTACGTTTTGGGGATCTACTAATTGAAACTAATTCCGCTATTCAAACAAAGTCATTTCTCCTCGCCAAAACCTTTTTAAACTCGCCTTTAATTGTAACTCCGCATAAATCTCTTAACTCTTGCAGAGGTGCTATTTCAAAACCTGACTTGTTGACCACTTCTGAATCTGAAATCCTTGAAGGATTTTCAGATCAGGGTGTGATTCAGGTCAGAAGAATTACAATAAAAAAGAATACTACAGTTTTTCCTACAAAGCATTTAATTTTAACATTTAATAGCCCGAATTTACCTACTTCAATTAAAGCTGGATAATATCTTAATTGCAAAATTCGCCCGTACATTCCGAACCCTCTGCGCTGTTTCAAGTGCCAGAGGTTCGGACACTCTCAAACTTCCTGTCACGGTCAACTTACTTGCTCTAGATGTGCATCTGTTGGACATGCTTCCACAGACTGCAGTCTAGAGCCTAAATGTATTAACTGTTCTCAACCCCATACTGCTGATTCAAAACTTTGCCCGAAGTAGAAAAACGAAAAACAAATTCAGGAAATAAAAACTAATAGAAATATAACATATGTAGAAGCCCGAAAACTAATAGTGCCACAGTTAGTCCAAACCTATGCCAAGGCTGCAAAACCCTCAATAGTAAACAATTCCACCCAAACAGATGAAAATATCACACAGATAAAATGCCCGCCATTAAATTTATTACAACCGCTTTCATCCCTTCCTAAACCAAATATATTAATATCCACTCCTGCTATTTCCACGTCATCCTCGTCAACTCAAGCAGAACTACTTCCTCCCATATCTGCAAAAGCAGCTACAGTTTTACAGCCTGAACCACCTATTCCTATGTCCAATGTCGTACTTTCTAATATGCTCTCACCCCAATTGAATCTTCCTCAATTGTATCCACTTCCTTATCCAACGATATTCAACCCCCTTCTACATCAAATACTGAACGGGATTCCAAATTAAAATCAAAAACACGTATACGAAAACGAAAAAAAGAATTACTTAAAAAATTAAATGAAGAAAAAATAGAAATAAAGATGGCACCGAATAGACGTAAAATACCAGCTCCAACAGACTATACGACGGATGAGGAAGACATGATCACATATGACGTTGAGGAAGATGAGCTTGAACAGCATCCTCATCCTGTTCAAAAAGACGGTAAAAAATATTGGAAAGGTTCCTTACTTTTAACACCAACCAGACTTAGAAAATAACTTTTTCTCAATAATACCTATCAAACTTGGTGGGGAAATACCCCACCAATATTTTTTTTTATGATTGAATTTTATGAATTTTGCGATTTTACCTTTTTTACCTGAAATTTAGTTAATATGTTAATGTTTTCTTTTACTTTTTAGGTTTCAACGAATGTTTGGCCCTGTGTGGCCGAAATCGGCTCTTGCCCGATGGACCCCACAATCACTTATTGATTCATCCCCACCAAATTTTGATTGCTTTTTTTACTTGAAAACGGTTTAAGTGGTTTGAAATTTAAACTTTTTAAAATTGTATTGTATACGCCCCACCAAAAATTATATGCTTTTATTTTATAGAAAAAAATCCATATTTATGATATTTTATCTTATACTATTGTTACTGTGTTTTAAATTTTATATAACGTTTTAAATTTTCTTAGCAATTGTTTGGCGCAGTATAGCCAGAATTGGCTCTTGCGTCTAAAATCCTCAAGCTCACTCACTCACTCACTGACTTGCGATACACTCCAATGCTTTTTGAATTCCAACACTGTTAGTTCACTCTCTCCCAATATATATATATATATATATATATATATATATATATATATATATATATATATATATGGATATAGTATCCAATGGTTATCGACAACTCCGCGCAGTCTTCGCGCGCAGGCGCAGCAAATCCAAACACGAACTGAAACTATGAGACTTTTGAGAAGAGAGAAAGCGGAAAAGAGAGAACGACAGAGGTGCGCGAGCAGGCGTTACCTTCTGCATATCATTGTCAAACTTATCTGTTAGAAGAGCTACCTTTTTAATTAATTTTTGTTTAATTTTAAAATAAATGTGAAAAAGACAAAAGTCTTGGACCCCTTGTTGTCTCCCACAAATTATGGGGGCTCGGCCGGGATCGAAAAAATTTCGATTTTGAACCAAAGTCTGGACAATGAACAAAAGCGTCCGTGGAGGAGACGCGCCGCCATTTTTCGGAAACTTCGTTCAACCTGTGTAGAGGTTGCATTCTTCATTTGAATCCAGCGTGAAAATTCCGCCTGTGTAGAGGTTGGAACTATCATCGACGAAACACCTGCGAAGAGGTGTCCTAATAATAATTACAAGATCTATATTACCTGCGAAGAGGTGAAATCAATGGAATCAACGTTTTTCTTCAATTATTGGATACACCGTACGTGCGAGCAACAAGGGAGCTAGAAAAACAAGGTAGGATCTTTCCATATTTTTCTAAAATGTATAAAAACGCTCTTAAAGAGGATCTCATAAGAGTTGTTGAGGATCTAGACGGTACTGTGGAGAGTATGGACACCATAGCTAAACTAAAGACTAAAATTGAGAACAGTAGTACATTTGAAAGTGATCCAGATTTCGTAAAAAATTTAATTAAAAACTGTATAGATGAGAGGGTATCGCGAAACGAAAGGGATTTAGAAAAACAGAAAATTGAACTTGCTAAACTACAGTTAGCAAAATTAGAAAAAGAAGTCGAACCTCAAACGGCTAAAAATGAAGCATTAAGTTTAAATCCTGCAGCTAAAGTCGAAGAGAAACAGTTCGAAACTTTAAATAAGGAAACCGCAACTCATATAAGCATTCGAGAAGCAGAAGATTGGTTTAGGCCTATTGATTTAGCTAAAGAGTGTGATATTTATATTTCATCTAAAAACGGATCACGTAAGGAAATTCCTATTACTTATGGATATACCCAAGACCCCTTTAAAAATAGATCACAAAACTTTAAACCAAATATTAAAGAGAACTATCCCCAATATCTTGAAAGAGAAAATAAAAATTGCTTTATATGCGGTGATTCATCTCATTACGCAAGAGACTGTGAGAAGCGTTTTAAACCTAAAGAATCTAACGACCACATCCATAATCGAAAAAACGTGAATACTTTGAAAGTCGAGAGCGAAAAACAAAATAGCGATGAGTTCGCAAATCTTCAATATGTAAGCATTTTTGTGGAAAATCAGCCCGTAACAGCCTTGATTGATTCAGGTTGCCAGATCCCAGTTCTAAATTCCTCACTAATTAGAGTGAACAAGCCTTCCGAAGAGAGAATAACATTAAGTTCATGTTTTGGCGAACAGCGTATGGTAGAAGTTAAACCCATAAATATTTCTCTTAATCAACTCTCTCCCGGTCTAAGTGTTCGAACGGCAATATCACCGACCTTGACCGAAGAATTTATTATACATCCCAGTGTATATGCTGAAATAAAGAAACTAGGCCACGCAAAGAGCGATGTTTTATTGAGTGAAAGTGGATCCTCTTTGGGTGTTCATTTTAATTCAAATGTTTCTGTTTCAAATGTTTCTGTTGCAAGTGTGATAAAAAAAACTCTAGTTATGATTTGCCCCATGTTAAAAACTTTAATACTAGAAATGATTCGAGTTCTCTAATTAAGAATTATAAATGTAATAAAATTAAGAGTACTAAGTTAAAATTGAGTATTATAAGAGAAAAATGTTCTGATATAGTATTGTGTAAGAAAGTCAATGGTGCCATGAAAACGAGTTCCGTGGAATTTATCTCCCGATCTCCTACCCCTTCACCTATGAAGAGTAAACATCGTCGGTTTGCCATGCTCCGAAAAATCTTCCAGCCCTGGCAGTGGAAACGAAAGAAAAAGAGAGATCGTTCTGAACAGACGTCCAGAACTCTAGAGAGGAAAATATCGATGCGTTCAACCAAAGATCAACTTGTTAAAAAAGACGTTCTTATGCCTGATGGATCTGATAAAGACCAAGATAGCAAAATAAATTATTCCCTTCATCCTACCGTACTATCGTCATCTCAGAATCATGCCATGCCTGTGAAACACAATGTTTTCCTGTGGAACCTTCCGGATGTCGAAGAGATGCCTTCACATGATGGAGAAACTGTCCAGTTCAGCAGAATTATGATATTTTAAACCTTTGTGTATTTGTTGTATAGTCCTTGTCTGTTCCGTCTTTTTTTTGTATGTTTCACATTCTCCTCTGGTCTCTATGGAAGTACCGCTGCGGACAGCGGACAGTCAGGCTGGCCGGATATAGTATCCAATGGTTATCGACAACTCCACGCAGTCTTCGCGCGCAGGCGCAGCAAATCCAAACACGAACTGAAACTATGAGACTTTTGAGAAGAGAGAACGACAGAGGTGCGCGAGCAGGCGTTACCTTCTGCATATCATTGTCAAACTTATCTGTTAGAATAGCTACCTTTTTAATTAATTTTTGTTTAATTTTAAAATAAATGTGAAAAAGACAAATGTCTTGGACCCCTTGTTGTCTCCCACACACACACACACACACACACACACACACACACACACATATATATATATATATATATATATATATATATATATATATATATATATATATATATATATATATATATATATATATATCGTATTATTGCTTTTATAAAAAAATTAGGTTTTTGTGTTTCTAAAATTAAGTATCCATACATATTTTTAACACCAAAATTCCATAAAAGTCCTGTTAAATTTAGAACTGTGACAAAGGGTTTTAAAACATATATTACTACTGCAGGTAAACTACTTCATAATATTATACAAAACTTTATTAATCAGAAATGTAATAAACCTATAGTTAAAAATAGTACAGATATAGATTTTTTCAAAAATAAAAATATTTATTCAGTTCATAGTTATGACTTTGAAGATCTTTTCAATTCCATTGATATCAATGAGATATTATTAAAGTAATTTTAGAAAACCACAGTATTTATCATCTTAATATTAATTTTAACAAATTTAAAATTCTCATAGCTTTTGTCTTAAAAGAAAATTACATTAATTTTTTAAAGGTTCATTATATAAATAAAATAAAGGCCTGCCACAAGGAGGCCCAGCAAGCAATAGTTTGGCGAATTTATGTTTACACTTTTATGAATATAATTGTATTATTAATAATGACTATTACATTTTTAGATATATTGATGATTTAATTATTTTTTGTAAAAATGATAATTAAAATCCCAATATTAACTTTTATCCGGCTTACTTAAACTTAGTTAAAATTAATAATAATCCAATTAAAACTAATTACTTAGATGCAACATTGTATATTAAGGATTTGAAATTAAGGAATGATAAAAGAGATGCCTTTAATTTTAACATCCTTAAAGTGCCTTACTGGAATTCAAATTTATCAATATCTATACATAGAAATATTATTTTTAACTATTTTTATCGTAATAATGTTTTAGTTAGTGATAAAGCTAATATTTATTTTAAACATTAATAACTTTATTAAACAATGTATTGGACACGGATAACTTTCTTTTTTTTTTTACAATTATATTTCTAATAGTTCTCAATGATATACAATTTGTGTTAATAACTTATTGACATTATGTTTTTTAAACTAATTATACAATTATTAAATAGATGGCGCCACATGTTTACTAAATCAATAATATTATTTAAATATTTCTAGGATTCATTTATATTTTCCACTAATAATTATATCAATATATATTTATGATTTTTTTAAAAAGTACATATATATATATATATATATATATATATATATATATATATATATATATATATATATATATATAATATATATAAACTTTATATTATTCTATCATAATTTAACTTTATGCGGAACTGTTTTCCCTCTCTTGTATTTGTCGGGAAACATAACCAGTTGTTACAATTCCGAAGTAAGTCTTACTATCTACGTTTTGCATCGAATTTAAATCTATACTGTGAATACTAGTAGGCTATAATTTTATAATTGTATTTTATTAGTTAAGTGATTTTATTATAATATTTAAATTCCTCCAAATGTTATTCTTTCCTTTCCTCTTGATACGTAATATAACAAACTACAGGTGAAGGTTGGCTAGCCCTAAAACTTGTTTAAACCTGCAATACTGGTTCCTAAGGCCAGGAGTTTGTTATTGTACTACTGTGCCTATTTCTTCCTATTTAGTACAGTTATCTTAGGTTCTATAATTATCTGTGTATTTTTATATTTTGGATTATATATTATAAATTATAAATGCAAAAGTTTGTGAGGATGTTTGGCCGTCTTTCACGTAAAAAAAAAGAATGGATTTTAATGAAACTTTACAATAATATAGCTTATACATCAGAATAACACATAGGCTATAATTTATAAAGATATTGTGTGAAGTGTTCAAAATATAACGATATTTGTCAAGCAAGTAGGAAAAAATTCTGTCATCTGCAAGCAATTCTGGCGTGCGCTGTAAAAAAAGCCCACGACAGCATACATCTATCTTTTGTTTGAGAAGAAACCCTTTTTGTTTTGGCTACGCAAGGCGCTCGCTTCTAATTAATTCCTGTGATCAGCATAATCCCTAATTCTTTTTTTTATTTGAATAAAACTAAGTTTTTAAGGGAGAAGTTGTTATAAATCTCTTATTATTTGAATGTTTTTTTTTATGATTTTATCATGCACATTTAGTAGTAAGAAATATGATCTTTTTTCAAAATAAATGCTTTTATCGGTTCTGGTACTTAAAGTAAATAAACTTTCTCTTTTACACTACATCATTTGGAAAAAATTTGAAAATTTGTTTGTGGTTAGTAGTTAATTATAACGTTATAATTTTAATTGAATAGGTAGATACTGCATTTTTTAATTATAACTACTGTACTGTATTTTTTCGAGTGAGTGAATATTAACGTCGCACTGTCCAGCTACACGAGGGCTTTTGGCAACGGACCACGTAATTTTGAACCATGGTCAAGTGACATTGACGACACCTGAGCTGGCACCCCTTTCTCCTAACTACCACACCACACCAACTTTGACGGAATATTCTACCAATTCTTAGCAGAAATACTCTTTGAAATCCACTCTTCCAAGATATATGGCAGCACGGGTTCTATGATGAGTATTTTAGCGGGGAAAGCGAATAGTTTTGTAGCAGATATTGCGTTTTCAGATGACGGCGTTTACAGCGGATTGCAAAGATTATTATTTTTGTCCCGAAAAAATAGTTTATGTCAAAATTTAAGTGTCTTATGGTTTTGTATGTTAATGAAGACTTTAGAAAATGATTTAACTATTTATTTTAAGTGAAAGGTGTACATAAAATTATTTTTACAGTGGAATATCTTTAATTAATTTATTAGCTCTAACGGATTAAATTTCCCAAAGTGGAATATTTGTTTATGTATATCCCTTAATTTTCAATGTAGTGATCCAAAAAAAAATTGTATGAAAAAAGCTGCAGTAAATCATAATGCGGGGGATAAAGTATTAACGTGCATCGCGCCCCTACACGGCGGGTCTTACAAAGCTATAATAAAGCTCGAGCTATGAAAGTAACTAGACATTTGCCAACTTGACTCTATCGTTAACATTTCGCTATGTTTTACATTGAATCGCCATTATAATTTAAGAAATGGCGTTGCTTGCGAACATTGCAATTTTAACATAAAATAAATACAACAGAAAGTAATGTTAATGTATTACACTTTCAGATATAAATTATTTACACTACTTTAAGCGTTAATTACGCAAAACTTTTTTGCTGAGCAGAGATCAGCTTAGGGAGGTATTTCCAAAAATCGACCCTCAAGAGTGTTACGGGGAGCTATAAATAATAAAAAAAAATCCTTTTTATCAGCTATTAGATCTACATACTTAAAATTTAACAAAGGTGTTTTTTTTTTTCTTTCTTTTTTTTTTTTCTGTTTAGCTGAGATATGCAAAAAAGCTTTTTTTGTTTAATTTGCAATTCACGTAAAATTAACTCATTAAAAACTTCTTTATCCTTCAATCTGTGTTGTTCAATTTTTCAGTTTACCCATGCGAAGAACGGGTATACCAGCTAGTATATATATATATATATATATATATATATATATATATATATATATATATATATATAAATATATATATATATAATCTTGTTTAAATTTTCAATCTCTAATAAAATACTTTCTATTCATTTATTCAAGCTGAAATACATTTTTTTAAACTTGTAGGGGATGACACTTGATGTTAATACAATTTTTTCAAATAATAATTGACTAGTTAAACTTAATTAATGAATAAAGAGTAACAAACAAAAATAATAGTCCAACATCATACGTAGAAAGGAAAATCTTCCGTTGTGTCCCCGTAGCGCAATGGATAGCTAATTAGTTTATAGTCTAATCCAAAGATCGTGGGCTCGAATTCCACCTGGGATGGCCTAATTTCTGAGAATGTGATTTATCTTTTACTATGCTATTTTATTAGAATAATTAAGCTTAATTAATGAATAAATAGTCCAATAGTAAGTCCAATAAATAGTTCAACACCCTATATAGAAATGAAATAGAAAATTGCAAGTAAAATCGCTTTCTATTTTGTCAATATTGTGATTCGGTCATATGTATATACATATTTATATTGATTGAAACTATTTAATAAAAAGTAACTCAAATAAAAATTTTCTTTGTTGACTCAAGTAGGAATTGACTTAATTTTTTTAAAATTACTTATTTAATATTTAAATGTGATAATTTCAACTACTTACCCTAAACCCTTTTGGTGGCTTTCCATTTACGCAAAATTGTGGTATCATATCGCAAATGTTAATGAACTTAAACATAGTCTCTCGGGTACAGTATGGTCCTAAATCACAGACGACCGCAGGTCGTATCCTGAAAGATAATATGAACTGGATGCATTGAGTATTTATAAAGAAATAATAGATATATTTTCGACAGTTCGTAGAATAAAAATGCGTAGTTATAGTAGCTGGATATTGATTTTGATTTGACCTTTGAAGTGATAACTTCTTTAGACGCGTTTTGCTAAACAGCGAATCTAAATTAAGCGTCAGCTTCGGGTGCATTACGCTAATTGTTTTCATTCGGCAATCGTATTCGTAATGCTCGCTTCGTTTTAAATTGCAAACTTCTTAGACGCATGCTTTTTTAAGTAAAAATTTCATGCACACACACACACATTTTTTCTATTTCCTTTATTTAAATATTACTGTTATGTAGCACACTTCCAATCAACTCCACCGAGTGAACGAGAGAATAGGAGCTCCAGCGAAAATAGCTGAATAAAAAAAGATTATTCTTATGCAAGAGATTGAAGATAAGAAGAAACGTGGGATCTATTTTTTGATTCTACATTAAGAACATATTTAAGCACATAAATCTACCAAAAGAATTCAAATCCAAAATTTTATGGGTGTTAATTGGCGAGAAAGTTGCCAATATTTTGCTTTATATTAGTATCGAAACCCCTGATTTGAATGTTATGAGAATTTTAAGAAAAGTTAACGGTTCTCACAGGGCATAAGCTTTCTTAGCCTTACATGGTATACGGCGTTGTATAAGTTACATTAACTGTACTTACGTAATTTCGCAACAGTATTGGCGACATTATGTGAAAGGAAGCACACGGTTGCCAATTCAGCACGAACGACACTGGGGAAATCAAGGCTGTCAAATTGGCGAGTTATCTTGAACATTGGCATAGTTGTGATAGCACGTAAGTATTATGTAAACATATGTATTATATAAATATGTTGTTGTTGCTGCTGATACCACCTGATCAGCAAAGGTCAGATCGAGGCCCACGAAATTCACCATGGCAAAAAGCTAAGTAATGTCTGTCGTTAGCCGTAGCTTTGAGCACCTTACAGGTGACAGTACGTTTTGGCTCGTTTCCACCCCAATTTTGAAGGAGGATACTTGGGGGGTGGTCAGGGGCCCCCACCTCCCTTCCCCTCCAACCAACCTCGCGAAAGGACTTGCGGCTCGAAGGCTATTTAGAGTACCCCATGTCACGAAGGCACTCTACATTTATAAACATCCGTCTCTTCTTCGGGATTCGAAACCAGGTCCTACGGCACATCAGTCAGCGTTGCTAACTATTATACCAAATGGGTAACTTTATATAAATATAATCTTCATAAGTAATTTATATATAAATATTTTTGATTAGTTCGACTAATTGACATTTATAAATCGTACATATTCATGATAATGATGTCGTATCTATGACGGGACCAAATCAAATAGTACCATGGGCCTAGATGACTGTTCTGGCAATCTGTTCAATATTGTGCACATGAGGTTTGTTGACAAAAAGAGGACCCCTATTTCTTGTAGAGCAGCCAGAATAGTTGGTCAAAAATACGAGCAGGTGTTTGCTCTGTATCTAAACAGTTATTTCAATTCCTGTAAGATCTTCTACCATCCCTATCAAACTTTATTCCTCTATAATTACCTGACTTTAGCCTGGCAATAGTTTTTGCTATCAGGCGGCCTGCACTTATATTACAGATTTGATGCTTTACATGAACTAACTTCTCTCTCAATTTAAAATTTGCGCCAGGATTTGCATCTAATAAAGTACTGTTGACAAAGTTGTCATTATTAATATTTCTAGCTTCTTTCGTCAGTTTATCTGTGTTTTCATTGCCTGTAATTTCAAGATGGGCAGGTAACCATTGGAGGAAGCAGACTTTGTATATACGCATACATAAATAAATAAGAAAGCATAATTATTTAAACATTGCCCTTTACAGAACCCTTTACAAATCAACCGTTGAATGGAAACGAAAAAGACATCTACTTAATACCCGCATGCGAAAATGTCGCAAAAAAATGTAGTACATGTGAACAACTGGATTCTCTTGCTCAGAATAAATTAGAAATTTTTACATCTATCGTGTGGTCACACCTTTTATTTTTATTAATGTCGCACTTCAAGGCAATGCGAGAGGTTAAGAAGACGGACATCGCGTGTGGGAACTACCTGGGTTCCACCCTGGACACTAAGATTAACTTGAGGCAAAGAATGACCAGACGCCATTTGTATAATAATAAATTGTATTTATTCACTTAGTTCAAAATATGAAACTTCTAATGACAAATATTATACTATATGTCTACGTCAAAAAGGGATTAACCTTTAATATTAAATTAAATTACGAAATATGAAATTAATCAATAACTACGCGCAATATCAAAAAGGTTTACCGGAATAGGAGGTCTGAGAAATACACGCAACTTGAATTATTAGCTTTCATTAAACTTGAACTAACTTTATTAAACTAACGCTTGTGGTAAGCGGTATGAAGCTAGAAAATATCACCTGGTTATACTTATGATCTCTTCAAGTAGAGTAACCTCCTAAGGCTTCTTCGCTGAATGCTAACAGCAATACTTTAATATCTTAATCCAATTGAATCCTGCAAATCTCGTCACTACTTCTGCTGGCTCAATCGCCTTCTTCTTAGCTAACCCACAACGCTCTCCTTAAATACCTTATCTGCTTTACATATCCCATCTTCTTCTTTTAGAGGTGATTGGAAATATACGCGAATTTACAATCCCCAAAGACGCCTAAGAATATTAGTGGAAAGGTGCTGTACAGATTCGTCACACGCGTAATTTTGAACCTTCGTTAAATGATGAAGACGATACCTGAACGGACCTCATATTCTCCAACTTCCAACTCCACACCAATATAAGGGTTTTGAGCTTGGATTAATTTAACATTCGCCAGCTCTGCCTAGCGGGTCTTCAGCATCAGGACCCTCGACTCGGCAACTCTGATCACCAGTTTCCATCTATGATCTATACTGGTGTAAGAAATTAAGAGAATTTGCAGACTTGATCGATTATCTCTAGAACTGCGGAACTGATTTTAATGAGATTTGAGATGTGCATACATTGATACAATACAAAAGAAATAGCCATTCAACAATTGCAATACACATGCATGATCGTGCGTAGCACTCGTTGGATTGGAAAGTATGAAACAGCGGTTGCAGAATAAACGAAAATGGCTTAAAAGGGCGTATGGTCCCCTCTTACAGTTATACAAGCCTCGCAGCAGGATGCCATACTTGAAATAAGGCAATTAATCAGTTCTTGTGACAATCGGCCCCACTCGTTCAGCAACGCGGTTTTCATTTCCTGGATGGTTCTCAGAGGGGGTGGGGGGCGAGTTGCAATTGCCCTCTTCAGAGCATTCCAGGGGGTATAGGAATATAGGGTTGTAGAGCGGCAACCCTATAGAGCATATAAGATCATATAGGGTTCCCTATATTCAGAGCATATAGGGTTGAGGTCTGGAGACCTAGTGGGCCAATCCATACTGGGAATATCCTCACTCTCTAGAAATTCGTCAACCAGAAGAGCTCTATATGGTCTCGCGTTATCGTCCGTTAAACCGATCTCGGGGCCTCATGCACCCCTGAAAAGGCAAACATAGGGCTCCAAGACCTGATCCCTATACCTCACACTAATTACAGAGCTTCTTTCAAAGACATGGAGAGGTGTACAGCCATCAAACATAATGTCTGCCCAGACTATTAAACCTCCTTCGCCTTAATTGTCGATTTTGTGTACATTGGAGGGTAGGTAGTGTGGGTCCCCCTGGTTCTCTCCTTATGAACATACGACGAGAATCGATGTTTAAGCTAAAACGAGACTCATCGGTGAACAGAACGGTCACCCATTGATTCATACTCCAATCTCTAAGCTGTCTGTACTTTGCTAAACGGGCTCTTCTGGTCGTAGACGTGAGCGGGACTCAAACAGCAGGTTTTCCGGCAATTCTCTCACACGAAGGTTTTTTGAAACAGTCAACCTTGATACACGGTTTCCTGTGGCTGCATACAAGTAAGGAGAGAGCTGAGAAGCTGTAGCTCCTCTGTTACGTATCACTATAATCGACAAATGGCGATCTTCTCTCGTGGCTCTTGGACGACCTTGTTCAGACTTTTTCTGGATGGATCCAGTATCCTGGAACTGTTTCCATAAGTTACACACGACGCTGGGCGTTAAATTGAATTCTCTACAAATCTGGACTTGACATTAGTCTGCTTCTAGCCTCCCTACAATTCGCCACCTCATTCCCTCATCTAAACGTTGGTAGTTACTCATTTTTGTTGTTACAATTTGAATTGAATCGATTGCTTCAAAATAACTCCAAGAAATTCGTCGAGGGGCGCTGGCGAATAAAATACGTCTTAACTTACACGAGCTTATAAGCCTGTTTTTCTGCTGGCTCCACCTACACACACATATACGCTTACGTATTTGCCGTACATAATTTGCTTTATCTAGAAGCAGTGGTTTTTCATTCAGTTCAGTTCTTTTCATTCAATTCGATAAAATATGCGAATTCTCTTAATTTATTTCATCAGTGTAGATCGGAGGTCGGCAACCTTTTAGCTGTGGCGTGCCAAACCAATTTCCCGATATGATTCAGCGTACCACACAGAAGGAATTTTGAAACAATTCGATTCCCGCAATGAGGCATACAAAGTTAGAGAATAGAGGTCAATAGTTTAGATTTACAGTTTTTTTTATTTATTAGTTTTGTATCATTTAAAGGTATTTCATCATATAAAACTAAGCAACATAAAATATAACTATTTCCTCAACAAAATGTTTTTAAAAAGTAATATTACATATATTATATATTTTTAAACATGTTTATTAAAATAAGAAATATGCAGCATAAAAAAAGTATAAGTATTTCTCTTCATTATAGTTAAATAAAAAGATAAATAAAAACTTTAATGCGAAGCTACTGCTTGCACCGCTCTACTTTTCTTTCGTAAAATCAGGGGTATAATTTATGATTTTTAATTTGACACGATTCTGAGCATTCAGCTGTTAAACAATATTTTTGCAGATTCGAAATATTTTACACAAGATAAAAGATTTTTTTTACTTACTATTAGATATGTAGAACTAAAAGCGAAAAGCAGAGTATATACAATTTTCTCTCTTCAAACAAATAAATCTCCCCAGCAATGACATTAAGTAATTTACAAGATAACTTGAGGGACCCCCCCTGGGTTCCACCCTGGACATCAAGATTAATTTGAGGCAAAGAATTACTAAGAGCCGTTTGCATAATAATAACTTGTATTTATTATCTTGATTCAAGTATCAGAAACTCTAATAACATATAATATTTCTATGTTACGTCAAACAAAAGGTCTTAATATTAAATCTTTAATATTAAATCAAATTACGAAATTAATCAATAATTACACGTAAGATCAAATAAGGTCTACCGAAATAGGAGGTCCGAGAAATACACGTAACTCGAATTATTAGCTTTCGTTAATTTAAACTAATTTTATTAAACTAGCGATTGTTTTAAGCGATAATAAACTATATAATATCACCTGGCAATACTTTGGTACCTTCAAAAGATTCCTTCGTAGATTACTAACAGTAACTCTTCAATATCGTAATCCAATTGAATCCTCCAAACTTGAAGCTACTGCTGCTGGCTCAATAGCCTTCATCTTTGCTAGCTTACAACGCTCTACTTAAATACCCTATCTACTTTGCATATCCCGTTCGCTTTTCGGAGTTGATTGGAAATATACGCGAATTTATAATCCTCAAAAAGACGTCTAAGAATATTAGTGGAAAGGTTCCGTACAGATTCGTCACAAACTCTAAATTTATCTTTACAGTTATCTTTCAGATTTTTTTTAATTCCGTAAATTTCCATAAATCTTAAAATGCTTGTCAATTAAAGTCCGTTTAAACGCGTTTTACGAATAATATGTATGTAAGGTAATTCAGGGGAAGATGCCAGTTTCTTAATAGTACTTTTATTAGTCGATAGAAGGCAATTTATCTGAATTAATCGTCTTTAATCGACCTTATTTTTCGATCTTTTGAACATTTTAAGTGGTGATTACAAAACTTTTATAATATTCCGTTCCTCGTATTTAAAGTCCATAAACGTACTTGTTGTTTTTGATAAGATATTAGCAATATAAGTGACTTATGCATAATGTTACACATACGATGCATGTAGAAACGGTCATAGCACTGCAGCAATAAGGAAATAAGCGTGTGTGGCATCTGCCCCCTATACTTGGAGAAAGGCGCCCCATGGATCAGAAATAAATGAAATTCATTAAAAAAAATTTTCATTTTATAACACTGTATATTATCGTATAAAATATAACTATAATTAATAATTATGCTGTGAGGATAGTACATGGCTGAAGTCGACTACTACTTCTGCCTACCTTCAGCCCGCTGTAGATCTTTCTGCAGGAAAATTCGTTTTTAGAAAATCCAAGGGAGATTTATAACTTAGAAGAGTGTGGTCTTCAAATTGTAATGACTTTGCACAGCTGGTTACAACTATTTATTTTTAACTCAAAAAATCAGTCTCATCGCGGGAGGAGCTTCACAACCGCTCTCTTTAAAAAAACTCGTATCGCTGCCAGGGGCTTCAACTCAGCACCCTCCAAAACGCCCAGTCTTCTTTTCTTTTCTTCTGACCCTCTCACTTCCCTTATATATCCACAGATGTTTTTCTCTTTTCCCGCCCCTTTTGGACTCGGCTCTTTTGACCTGTTGTCACTCAACCGCTTCCATCCGTTTCGACACATTCCAGCTCAAGCCCCACGGGCGCCGATGTCTGGGTACACATTGTGTGTTTCCAGACGCGCTGCCGTCACCGGATCGGGAGCAAACAAAACACATTGTTGATGCGTCTCTTGTGACGCAGAGGACCAAGTTTCGAACTTCCTTTCCAGGAATTAGTGAATAGACTGGAATTTCCGCAACTTTGGCGGCAAGGGCGAGGTGTCCGTAGTAATTGAGGGGAAGTGATCGGCTTCATCACAAAATGAATAATGAACCCGGGAAAGTTATTGAGGATGAAAGATCGCGTAATATCCATCGCGTTACGTCAGGGGAGATGGGAGAGACCATAACTATAGTGGCATGCTACAATGCCGAAAGGTAATTTCTTTCATCCATATTGTATTTTATAGGTAAATGGAATTTCCTTAGATACCAGTGGTGACAGTTTTGATGAAGATAATAAAAACGTCTTTTGTGTCGTGCGTTAAGAGTACTATTATGCTAAAAAAAAGTTCCAAATGTTACTGGATTCAGTGCATGGCATGCAACAAATGGCTGTAAGAAGATTGCAATGATATTCATTATCTCTGAGTGGAATGTTGCGTAGACTGTCATTCAAACCTCTCTCTGTACTGTTATTATTTTTTGCAAACTAATTATGCAAGAATTTCAATTTTTTTTTTCTTTTGTTCTTCTATAGTTATTGTTACTTCACTTTTACTTTGGTAATGTTTGTCTTATTTTTTCATTTATTGTGGTGTTGATGCATCTTCCTCCATGACTGGTGGCATCTTCCCCATATATATGGGGGGGACATGCTACAATTAAATGAATTTATTTTTAACATTAAAATTCTTATTTATTTTCATACTAAGAAGAGAATTAACTTGTATACATAAACAGTTAAATATTGAAAAATAAAGTGTATTTTTTTCATGGTCTTGTTTTTTCAATGTACTTATTTAAAACTCCTTAAATGTGGCATCTTCCCCCTATTTACCTTACACAAAAGCGCGCGCAGAAAGTATTTACAGAAAATTTAACATAGAAATATATTCTTACCCATTGCCACTGCAAATACTTATTGCAGGCAGTTCTATTTCTGATGGTACAGATACTTGGATATCAACCACCGTTGGGTAAGTCCAGTAGAGAAACAAGAACTGGAAAGTCTGAAGCAGAAATCCAGCCACACATATTATTACCACAGCAGCTTTCAAGAGCTTTCTTATAATATTTTTGATCATTCCAATCTGAAAAAAAGAGTCAAATATCTTTTTACTTTTAAAGAGTGTTTTTTTCCAGGTATAGAAGTTTAAGTTGGCATTACTTTCCAATATGGCGACCGATTTAACAGCTGTCAAGTGATTTATTCTCAGTTTGGTTTGGCAATTCATCAAAACGATCATCAAGCAAGGCGTAGATTCGTCGAATGGGCCCAAAACGAGATTGCCGTTGTTCCCGATTTTCATAAGCGAATTTTGTTTAGCGATGAAGCGCACTTCTGGTTGAATGGCTACGTCAACAAACAAAACTGCCGCATTTGGAGTGAAGCTAATCCAAAAGTGTATGTCGAAACACCGTTACATCCAGAAAAACTGACTGTTTGGTGCGCTTTATGGGCTGGTGGAATCCTTCTTCAAAAACGATGAAGGCCACAACGTTACAGTCAATGGTGATTGGTATAGAGCCATGATTACTAACTTTTTCATTCCTGAATTGAACAATCATGATGTCCAGGAGCTGTGGTTCCAACAAGACGGCGCAACATGTCACACAGCTCGTGCCACAATCGATTTATTGAAAGACACGTTTGGTGACCGCCTAATTTCACGTTTCGGACCTGTGAATCGGCCTCCAAGATCTTGTGATTTAACACCGCTAGACTATTTTCTGTGGGGCTATGTAAAGTCATTGGTCTATGCGGATAAGCCACAAACGCTTGACCATTTGGAAGATAACATTCGCCATGTTATTGCCGATATACGGCCACAAATGTTGGAAAAAGTCATCGAAAATTGGACGTCCAGATTGGACTACATCTGAGCCAGCCGTGGCAGTCATATGCCAGAAATCATATTTAAAATTAATGCCACAAGATTATCTTTCGAATAAAAAAAATTCATGTCAATCGAATAATACATCGTTGTTTTATTGCAATTTGAAGTTCTATACCTCTAAAAAAACACCCTTTATATTATGTTAATAATATAAACATTAATACTATGTGTATAATTATCTAAAATTATTTGTATGTAAAAATATTTGTCAGATAAAAGAATATTTAGTATTCAAAACACTTCGACAGTGAAAAAGTTTTCATGAAACTCATGTAGAAAGTATATTTATCATACCGAGAAAATGTTTCCATTATTTGTAATCTTTATCATGGCGATATTCTGTTGAGAATGATCTTCAGCATGAATAGAAACAACATTAAAAAGGAGAAGTGTAAAAAATGAAATACAGTCGGATCCCGATTCAACGAATTCATTGGGACTGAACGTTATTTGTTCGTTTATTCGGGGTTATTCGCTGTATCGGGATCCAAACAAAATACATTTTTTTTTGCACTTACCTTTTGGAAATTCTATAAGTAACTACACAAAAAAATATCCATCATTAGAAATAACGCACTTTTTATGTAATAGCTGAAAATATTATTAGTGAATTATTAAGCACCAGTTAATTAGAAATTATACGATACTGATTGATAAATGTTTGAAAATCTTTTTGATTCATGATTGGATAGATTTCTTCTTAGATTTTATGTAGAGAAGAAAAAAAAATACAGTATTATTTAAATCCAGCTGCATAATAAAGTGGTATGTTTTCGCAGTGTCCAAACATTAGAAAATGTAACAGTTTAATAGGAGTTTCATTATAAATTTCTACATTAGAATCGCTGTTCATTGGCTCCAACAAATCAATAATTTTCTCAATTTTAGTTGCACAGATGGGCAGTATGTCATCAAATATATTATAACCGTTAAAATCTTACAATATCCCCTGCGTTGTGGATTGGGGTAAGATAAAAAAGGAATATCCTGTGCTGCTCAAGACTCACTCGATAGGTTACATTCGTGACTCACCTGCAGCTGTGAAGTCTAATAATGGTTTTCACTCTTTCCGGTTGAAATTTGCTGCTAACAAGAACTCTTTTTTTGGAATAATAGGATTTTTTCCCCTTCATTTTCATCACGGAAAGAGAAACATTCCTTAAATCGTGAAGTTCGTTAAATAAGGGTTTGTTAAATCGGTTTTCGACTGTATTTGCAGACTTCTTTTTTTTAAAAAAAAATCTAGTATTAAATTAAATCAATTTGAATAAAGGTCACGTCTAATAAACCATTCAATGGAAGACATTTGGTTAATTTTTTAAATTTGAAACTACAGTCGAATAACGAAAATGGCATATAATTGTTGACGCTTTTATCCCTTGATATTCCAGTCAAACTATGCAAATATTTTGAGGTTTGGTGGATATTAAGTCCACATTATTTTTTTGGACGAGCAAGTCAAATAAATCGGTGATTCTGAAAAAATAGATCTTTTGCTGTCTTACAAATTAAAATGTTTAATTTTTTTTTCAATATTTTTTACTATTTTTCCCTTTTTTTACTGCATACACCATTTTTTACTTTAATATTTTTTTTTGAGTGACACTAAAAAGGGAGTAAATTAGATGTCAATGGGTTTTGTTTTATTTTTTCACAGAAATTTTAACTTCTATAATGGGCAAATATGAAATGAAATAATCTCAGTGGCAATTATCTAGGCTTAAAAATAACAAATAATATTTAAAAAAATTAAGTCAATTTCTACTTAGGTCAACAAAGAAAATTTTTATTTTGGTTACTTTTTATTAATTTATTACAACTAATATAAATATGTATATACATTAAACAGAATCACAATATTAAGTGGCAAAATAGAAAGCGATTTTCCTTGCAATTTTCCATTTTCCTTTCTATATATGGTGTTCAACTACTATTAATTTTTTGTTACTATTTATTTATTCATTAAATTTAATTATTCTAATAAAATAGTGTAGTAAAAAAGAAATCACAATCTCAGAGATAAGCCATCCCAGATGATATTCGAACCCATGACCTTTGGATTAGAAATCCATTGCGCTACCGGGACACAACGAGCCATTTTCTTTTTTATATATGGAGTTGGACTATTATTTTTGTTTGTTCCTATTTATTCATTATTTTATTTAATTAATGAATTAATATTTGAAAAACTGTATAAATATCAAGTGTCATCCACTACAAGTTTTAAAAAATGTATTTGAACTTGAGTGGATGAATAAAAAGTATTTTACTGACGATTGAAAATTTAACCAAGAAATATATATATATATATATATATATATATATATATATATATATATATATATATATATATATATATATATATATATATATAGGGGGAATGTGAACTAATAGTAGGAATTAAAAAATATCATAAACTTTTATTTTCAAAAATAATAAAGAAATTTGTTAATTATTTAATTTTTTTTAAAAAAAACTATTTATTATAAGTATTTAAAATTAGGTTGATTAAAATGGGGAAATATAGTAGAAGGAAAATAGTGAAAACTAAACTGAGTTATAGGATTATTATTCTCTTTTCAACACTTGAAAGTACGTTTAATAATGTACTTGACAGTGAAATTTTCCACGAATCTCACAAATTATTTCAATGCTTTCTGAGGTTCGAAGATAACTTTTAATTTCAATAAGATAGCTATAATAGTTTTTATAGTACACTAACTATACATTATAACATTTAATCTAAAAATATTTATCCGATATATAAATCAGTAAAAATGCCAATTTTTTAAAATTTTAAGAAATTCAAATACTATACAAAAGCCAAGGATGTATTTCTTTTGTCGCAGTATTTGGGGACGTTTTAATTATGTTAATGTTAAATGTTTTACGTGTTAATTAACAGTAGAATTTTTTAACTGTTTATGCGATATTGAAAGTGCGTATGACAGAAATAATGATTCATTACTATGCCTTTAAGAATTTCTCAGCAAGAAGTCCAAAGTAAAATAGAAATTCTTCTATTGAAAATAGTTGTCACATTTCCTTTTTTGAAATTATCTTTAAAATTTATACTTGTTTTTATTTTATCTTGTAGAAGGCTAATACAAACAGTGAAAAAGAAACTCGAAAAAATATTTTTGTCATTTCCATTCGAACATAAATATATCAGACAACTTTATTTAACTTAATAAAGTGAGAGAATAACTAACTTAATCAAACTTAATAAAAGTGAGTTAAAATAAAATAAAATGGTTTTAAAATAATCTTTTACCAAATGTACAACGCGTTAGATATCTTATAGGGAATCGTGCGTGTGTGTATCTTTAGTATTCTTATAGAACATTTTAGATCAAGAACAAAGAGACTAAATATTTTCTCTTTTCTATTTCATTTAAAAAAAGAAACGAGTCTTACAGTAGTCGCATATGATGTGTAACATCTGACATGTTATCGTGGTAAATACGCAATAGTAACTTAAATCCTGTAAAAAATGAATCCAGTATGATCGGAAATAATTTTCTATCGAATAATTATATCTTTAATGAAAATTTTATTTAATTATAACACAAAGAGTAGTGCAATTTTTTTTATCAAAAATAATTATTCTTGTTCAATTTGGGAAAGAGTGGAGATAATAAATAGACTCATGATAACCAAAATATGACACACATACTTGTGATTTCATAGTATTGAAAAACGGCATCACACAATAACAGTACCACTGTCAGTTGTCGAAGCATTTTGATTTGTGTTCATTTCGAGCTTGAGTTCATCATTCAAAAAAGCTATGAGCAGCTCAGCTTTTGACAAACTGATGTTAAAATTAAAATCACCACTCAAAATCATGGGAAGCGAATGATAGTTTTTTTTAAAGAGCAGAACCATCTTCGGAATATCCCTTTAAGACCCGAATTATTTTTATTTTTAAATATTAAATTCTTCTGGTTATTAATACTATATGGACCCCAATGACACTGAAAAAAATACTAAAAAAATTCCCCCTCCCCCCTCCCTGGAACCAAATTGTTACATTGTTCGGGATTCGAGGATTTTATGCAAAACAGTCTCAAAGAAAAATAACTGTTCTTTAAGAGCGATGCGGATTTATTATCGGAAATCCAATTCTCTTTAAATACAGGATTCCGCAGCAATATTCACAGAGTAAATCTCCGAAGGCCTTCCCTCCTTCAACAGCAATAAAACATAATTATCAGTGTTTAAAATACACGTATGTAAAAGATTTATAAACCCGGCGGAAACTTCCAGAAAGTTTCGCACGCGTCATATATAGAACATGAAATTAGTAGAGAAATCCACTAATTTCTAGAAGAATCCAGAGAGTCCTGAACTCGCCAACATGGCTGCCAATGTCGCCAAAATAGTCGCCAAATTGGCGTCAAACTTGGTTGCCAAGTATGATGCCAATTTGGCTCTATCACCAAGATCTCGCTAAGTTCCCATTGACATCACTTCCTGTTACCCATTTCTGTCCTTTTCACGAAATCACTCCGACAAATATTCAGCAACCGAGAGGAAAGATGTTACACATCAAAAATATAAAAAGGAAATTAATTAAACTTGTTTTAAATAGATCAAGAATTAAATATAGATGTTTTTCTTTTTCAAAAGGTATTATATGTATATGTAAGGATAATTAAATTAAATTAAAAATTATATTCCCTATCTAGCACTTAACTCATCTTTCTCAATTCACATCTTCAAGTATCAAACTAATCACCCATTTATTTCTTCCGAACATATGGCCTAGCCAATAAACATGTCTAATTCCAGATCGTTAGATTTAATAGTCCCCATATGTCAGCATTAACCCTCTAAGAGGATGACCCTCTAATTGAAACTCACTTGGGAAGCGGTCTACTTTTTCAAAGCTAGTGGTAGCGAAAAGGTTTCTGTTTAATTTTGCGAACTTCTTCGAAAGCGCACCACAGTTTTATGCCTTCCCCTCTTAAAACTGCGTGGGGTCCTCTAATGGTTTTGAAGGGGACAATTTTATTGCTTTTTTGGTTTCTGTGTTGTTGGAAAGGGGAGGTTTCTCCTTCACAGCTGTTGCCTAGGGCGAGTATTGTGTGATGGACATTTTATCCACTTCACGGCCAACAGAAACTTCTCCCAATTTATTGCAAACAAGCAAATAAAGGGTAAAAAATAAAGTTTTAAAGAAATGATTCATTCAAAGTTGAAAAAATATTTTTAATATATATAAAAGCAAAAGAAAATTTATTTTTTTCTCCTGTTACTTTTAAGAGCTTTAAAAAAAATTTAAAAAGAACATTTTTATTTCGGTGTTACAATTTTAACCACAGAAGCTCTTTGTAATCATTGTTGAATATCAGACGAAGAAAACTCGAAGAATATTTTCCTGTTATTTTTTTTTAATTATGAGGTAAAAAGTAAAAGAGATTATTTTTTTATTTAACAAAATTATAATAAATGTAGTATAATTATATATGATGAATAAGTTTGTAAAATAAAACTAGGATTTCTGCAATTTATTATATTTTTAATTAACAATAACATAAAAAGTAATTTCAATACTTTTAATGTATGCAAATTTTAATCTTTATCTTTATATTTTTCTGTTGAATGATTTTTTTTTGCTATAAATCAACATAACAACTTGCAATGAAGGAAAATACCCTCACTACGTCAGCATTTGCACACATAATACACATTCAATCAGTGGTGCACACAAGGGAAGGGATTCTTGGGTCCAGACCCCTCAAAGCACTTGATTTCTTTTCGCGATTGATTATAATCCCATACATATATAATAAGTATTATATATATGCATAGTTTGTACAGTAAGTAACTGTAATTAATAATTAATTTTATTAATGCTAATTATTCATTCAATAATTAATTTTTTAATGTTTTTTGTTCCCGAAAATCAAAAGAATGCGTTAGGTGGCGAATTGGAGTATAGGAGAATAGTGGACTTTGACCCTGGACCCCCTCCTTGAAAAGTTCCTGTTTGCGCTGCTGCATTCAATCAATAAAAAAATATATTTTTCTTAAAGTGTGCTGGCGAAAGTGTTTCTAACCATTTTCTATTCAAATTTAATTTTTAATCTTACCGTTCCTTTAGTATTTCATCCTTTAAATGCATATTTGCACATATCTATAAATGGTAACTATATCTTCCTATTCAGTTATTGCAAAGATGTATTGCCAATTAATTTTGTCTTTTAAAACAATTTACATAAGTACAATTAGCTGATAATTAATAATATAAGTAATTTTATAAGCAAAAAATTTTAACACTTAGAAATGTATCCTTAATTCCAGTACTAGAACCCTACAAATTGTTATTTTATTCTTAAATATTAACACAGTAATAATTCATAATCATCATCATAACTCGTTCTATATTGCAAAAAATCCCTACCTTTTGCTTCTGAAATACTATTATATTAAAAATTTTGTGTAGTTTTAGAAAAAAAATTACACCTGTGGAAAAAACGGATCATAAGTTTTGGTTTTTAAATAATTTTCTCGTAAGTATAGAGAATTTTTCTAAAGGCATAACAATAGCTTAAATATTTAAAAAATCGGGGAAAGGGGTGCATTTTTTTAAGGATCATATATTTGGAAAACTTGCTCCAGAATTTCTGATCTGAAAACCAATTAGGTTTCAAGAAATTTTAATTTTCTGAGTTTTGATTTTAGTTTCGGTTTCATTTTAAAGCATTTTTGCAATCCTAGATTGAATTAATTAAAAATATTTTTTTAACACAATCCATTATTTCGTTTGAAATGGCCATTAACTGCAATTTTAATTTCTAAAATCATTTCTGTTTGCTCATGTTGTTAAGGTTTTGAGTTTTCTCACATTTACTTAATTAAGATTGATTTAAAGACCAATATATTTCTTGCCACATAGTTTATTTAATTTAAAAGCTCTTTACTTTATTTTCATTAATTTTGTTTTCCTTTTGAAAAATGCGATGACCAAAATGTACGCAGTCTACTGTGAGAAATAATACCTGAAAGGGATGGAATATGACTGAAAATGGTAAATCTAAAATCCAGCTTTCAGGTGATATTACAATTAGACTACAGAATACAAATGTTGTAGAATGAACTAACTATTTCCCTGATGTACCACAAACTACATTATAACAAATATATTGTAGTACTACATTACAGTATTTTAAAGTCATGCAACAAAAACTTAAACTTGCTTAACTGCCACGAAGGGGAACTGAGAAAAATATAGATATTATTTACAAACTTGGGGATTTCTGGATTACGTTTGTATCACTACTATTTTCTGTATAAATATTTTGCATTTAAAACTCTTGTGAATATATAAGGTTCTGATAAAACTGAATAATTGATCAAATTAACAATTGTTATCTCTCAATATTATGTCGAAGAATATTTTGAATTAAAAAAGATATTTTCAGTCACATTTATTTCAAGTAGAATTTTCATGTAGAACATAAGTTGGATAGTAACATATAAAAAAAATTAAAGCTTTACATGCATAGGAATTTTTTTTATGCCTTTACAAACTTTTAATGTGTTCTTCTCAGATTTTTAATTTTGAAGATGAGAGTGTTTTCTAATCCCTAAGGCGTTTTTCCTGTTCAAGATAGAGTCGTGAAATATCTTGTAAATATTTCCTTACATATGTTCTATAAAAGTTCATATGGATTTAGGTCTGAGAGCTCTAGTTATTTTTTTAAAATATCTTAATGTTAATATTTTTAAAAAATTGTGTTTTTTTTCAGGTTTAGCCATAAAAATAATTATTAAAATTCAACAAGGATATATATTTTAAATTTTATACTTTTTGTTTGCAATAATCTAAGAAATATACATCATTTACAATAATTAAATATTTTTAATAATTTAGCATTTTAGAAAGGTTTTAAAAACTTCAAAAATGTTCAATGCTTTAAAATTGTGAAATAATGGCTTGTCAAACTAACCTATTGTTTTCAGAATCAATATAATATTATAATCTGAATATAAAACAAAAATTAATTTTACTGTGACAAAACTGTTTACGACGTCTACTCATACTGTAAAAAGAATGAAAAATAAATATGTAACATAGTGGCAGTCAAAAACACATTCATAATAAGTAAAAATTCTGCCCCGCTACTAATTCCAATGCATTTTCCAAACTGTAGCTAAAAACAATTATATGTTTATTAGGCCAGAAATTATTTATATTTAGATATATTTTTCCTTATTAAGAGGACTTGGTACCCTAAAAATCACAAACCTATCGTTTTTTTTTTATTTTCATTTAATCTTATTCTTTGCATTATTATCTTTCGATTGATATATCACTTGTGCATGTCGGAAAGTTAGAAGTTGAATAAAACTTCATTTGAAAACAAATTAGGCAATTCAGCCACACCCCCTTTTTAGAAAAAAAAAAGCTAAAAAATGCGTTATGATAAAAAAAAATCTATTTTATAAATAGAAATAATAACTATAAAAAGATTATGTAGTATTAAAAGCAGAATATTTCCGAGGCAATCCAATAATGTAATTTTTCTTCCTTGTGAAATGTGTGCATGTAAAATTTTTAAATTAAGGCATTTTATATTAATAATTTTATAATTTCAGTTCTTATTCCTGATATATTTTTCATACAAATGTAATACTTTAATATTATAAGAAGAAAAACAGCTAAAATTTCTGTCGTGACAGAAAAAAAAATTTTTTTTTAAGTTTTTCTTGAGTTTTCTTGTGCAATTAGTACTCTCTAAAAGTTGATCATTTATAAAAATGTGTGGGTTGAAAACATATGAAAATGCAATTATTTTAAAGAAAAACGTATAAGTAATATCTTAAAGTGGTATTTTAAGTTTAATTAAGCTTATAATAATTATTTTTCAGAATTATAAACTTTAAACTGGTTTTTCTCAGTTTGTGTTTTTCGAAACCTTAGTGCATTCAAAATGCTACTCCTTCGACAATTATTTACCAATCACTTCCATTTTCTTCCTGCGTGTTAAAAATAAAGCTTGTAATAAAATTAGGGATCCGTTTTGCTATAAACTGAATACTTTTTTTAAAAAAAAATAAAATATAAGACATGTTGGCTTTTTCGTTGATTTTTAGCCTGTATATCAACATTTTATTTTTTTTCTCAAAAACGAATGAAGTTATTCTAAAATCGATCTCTAAAGTTGTTAAGAACATCCATAAGAATATTATAAAAAATTTCAGGTCAAAAAATTAATTTTTACAAAAGGAGTAGGATTTTAAAATTTTCCCAATTTTCTTCAAAAAATTTAAATTTTTAAAATTGTGTGAATAATATATGAAAATTTTCATCTGGTAACATTTTCTTGAATAGAAACATTGTATAAAATGTTAAAATATAATTTTTAAATACGTAAATAAAGAAGTTTGCTCAAAGGGTGCCAAGTCCCCTTAAGTGCATAATGAATAATGGCAAGATAATTTGTAAAATCTTAAAAGATTTTAATGGAGAAAAAAACCAGACATAATTTTAGATAGGTAGAAATTTCATTATATAATACACAAATATGCATGTTTTAAAACAAATAAGTTGGCTAAGAAAATGAAATTTACTAAAAATTTCCTGAATAAAAAGTATAAATCAGATTTCATCCTCAAATACATATAATTGTAAGAAAATGTTTTATTCAATTTACAATCAATTATAAATAAACTTTTATAAAAAATAATTTTAACAGGTATAAATATCAAAAATTATCAAAGAAGTATAAGAAAGACCCATACATGTCGTTTACAGAAATGCCACAGTGTGATATTTTTCAAAACAGGGCACTGCACACAGTCCAACATTACAGTCTTTACATTGAAAACGAGTTTCTCTTCGAATACATTTTCCATTATCATTTATCTTAAGGTTGCATACCGCACATTTTCGCGATGTTTTTTTTTTTTTTTTTTGAAGAGTCTTTTAATAGTCTACACTCCTGCAAAGAGAAGTCTGAATTCAAAGCTATATAAAAACTTACTATTCCCAACAATGTCATTTATACCTTTATTTTTTATAATCTATGAATGCGTTAAACTATTAATTTGTTATGGCGACTATTTAATATTAAATGCGAAAAAAACGAATAAATTTCAAACTGAAATTTAAATTGAATGTTTCAAAAACTGTCATCGATATTCTCATAACTTTTACATATTGTCGTTTTAGCATCTCACACATCTATCTTCTATGTAAAAATCTATTACAAGTTCATTAAATGTTTCAGCATATTTTTAAACATAACATGCAGTTTTCAACCAAATTGTGAGGCTCCAGTAGCCTAATGGTCAAGGTAATGGACCCGTAGCTGTCGTGTCATGAGTTCGACCCCAGTACCACTGAAGATCCGCCGCGTAGGGACGTGATGCTCAAGCGTCGTCCTCGTCACTTGACCATGGTTTAAAATCACGAGGTCCGTCGCCAAGTGAGTGAATATTAACGTCGCACTGTTCAGCTACACGAGGGCTTTTGGTGATGGACCTCGTAATTTCGAAGCATGGTCAAGTGATGAGGGCGACACCTGAGCTGGCCCCTCTCTCCTAACTACCAAACTTCCCCAACGGAGGAGGTTTGAGCTCTCTGCAGATTTAACGTGCATCGCCCCCCTACACGGCAGGTCTTTTGTGGCACTGAGCTCAAACTCGTGGCATGCCAACCATGATCCGATACCTTGACCACTTGGCTACCCCGGCCACAGGTCCGTCGCCAAAAGCCCTAGAGTAGTTGAGTAGAGAAGAGAGAGAGAGAGAGAGAGCGACGTTAATATTCCCTAAGTTAATTAAATAATATGAAATTTAAGGAATACATGAAAAAATATTAGAAGTGGAATACATATATATGTATAAAAATTTAATCTAAATATATTTTTTTAAATATCCAAATAATTATTAGTATTTATGGTAAATATATATATTTTTCAACTGAGTATGTGAGACACGCATAAATATCTTTTTCGAAATTCAAATGCAGAATTTCAGTGCAGCTAATATAAAATTCCTAGTTTTGCATGGTTAAGATTATAAAAATGTCCAAATTTTAACAACCTTTTCTTCAAACAACCACTAATGGAACATAAATGATGAGGGATTTTGCATAAATAGATAATTATTTAACTTGAATTTTAAAAGGATCTTTATATTTATTTATATACGCAAATGTTAACTGTAAATTTGTCCAGATGCTTTTGATTACTCTTTATTTGAAGATTCAAGTTTAAAAATATAAGCTTGTAGTTTACGTTTTCTTTGAATGAAATTACTGTTCAGACATTTAAAATTCAAATATAATTCGTTATCTGAACAATACAAAACTAGGGATTCTATGTAAGATGCCCTGAATACCTCTGGCTTTAAAATTATAAAAAACTAAAAGATTTAAATAGGGTTTTTTTAGCAATGTGTAAAAATTTTTAGGAAATAATGTAATACAGAAGCTTAAAATTATTCATGTTTAGAAGTGTCCAAAATTTTAAAAGATTTTAAATTTTGAACCTTTTTCTTTCTGTTAATTTTTGACACATAACGAAATAATCCTTTTTTAAAAAAAAATCCCTGAAAGTATTGATTAAAATAAGAAAAATGAAGCAGTAAATTATCCTCTCAATGTTTTAATATATACTTTGAATTTAAATACTATAGATATTTAAAAAAATTTAGACATACATTATAAAAACTTAATTCCATTTGAGAATTTTAAGGTAAGGAAAAAAATTTGATTTTTATCAAGCTATCCCCTAATTTTCTCAATTCGTTCACTTGCAATTATTTCCGTACACTTTTGGGTTTAAAGAAATTATTCCCAGTTTTTTACGATTGCTGCAGGGGAAGAACCGGTCTCCCCGCGAGCCATAAAACTTCCCCTCAATGTCCATTGTGTCTCCCCGACCATCTCTAATTATCTTTCAAGATGTTAAGCCTTTAAAGGGGGAGAATTTGGAAAAACATGGCATTTCCGCTTTCGAACACGTTATTTGAGGAGGTAAAATTACATTTGGTGCATTTTTGGTGAGTTACCTGCCTTACGGAAAATTCCATGTTGTCCGTTTTTGAAGCCTCTCTAGTAGAGCAGAAAAAGCCGTGCTAACCGCTTGGAGGGTTAACTTTCAAGTACAATCATAAAATCCGCGATACTTACAGCATCTGTTTTTCAAGTGTTATCCACTTAACCAACACCGTGGCGTGATTTTTCCTCCCTGCTCTCAGCGTCAGAAGAGATGTAAAAATGGTTGAATAAAGTTCTTTAAAAATTAACTCTGATTCTGACTTGAAACATGTCAGAATTAAAGCCAGCAGGATTTTATCTGCGTGTAAATTTCAAATCTTAACTTAAAACTATTCTTAATAGAAAATAATCTTAGATTAAAAACGAACGCTGACGACCGTAATAACTGATATGGAGAATTTAATGGAACTTTGACTGCACCGTATGCGTCTTTACTGAAGACGTCGGGTTGCTGGAATTAAAAGGAATGGTACGGAAAAAGAAGAAAAGCGCTAGTAATCCCCGGAAGAACATCGCTCTGAACACCGAGAAGAAACCGTTTTACCACTGAACGATATTTCTGTCTTTGCTGAAGAGGCCACCCAGTTTACCGTGAATGGAAGAAACATTCTAATGGAGAGAAAAAAAAGGAAGCGTGAATCCCCTATCCACGTGATGAAAAACGTAACTCCTGCCGCCAGATAAATAAAGAAAAGGAAAAAATCTTCTTCGCCGGAAAGTCTGCAGGGTAACACTGTGAATTTGACCCCCATCGAATAATAGTGAAGTACCAACATCGAAAGAAAAATAAATAAATAAAATTTTACTAGTGAAAATAAAGTGACAACAACCTCTGGATTACCGTTCACCAAGGGTTACTGCCGCCACGAAGTGGAGGTCAGTTAAATTATATATTTCCAATTTTAGTAACGTTGAAGTGATTGAGTTTTGCTGAACAGAACTTGGCGAAAAAGAATAATATATGATATGATATGATATGATATTTGTATAATATAGTTGTGTTAAATGAGATGTTTTCTTTATATTTTAATTGAGAAATCAAAGTGTATAGGTTTTGTCATACAGAATTTGAGAAATCTTAGTATACTTCTCATAGTTTTATCTTAAGATGTCGAATGAGTTAACAGTTATGATAGAAATTGGTGTTTTAAAGTTGAAAAATATAAAATAAGTTTTTAGAAAAATGACTAATGTACTAATACTAGTGATATTGATTTTTATAAGAAACAAAATTAAAGTCACGTTGTATTTTTTTTTCTCCACTGAATTTTAATGTTTTGTTAATTATTTTATTCAGCAATAATCTTATTGCATGTTATTTAAATTTTTTCTCATTTTGAAATTGTGTGTTTTGATATACCGGCCATATATCAAGATTCACTATTTCTCGAAATTTTTCTTATCTAAAATTAAAATTAATTTAATAATTTGAAGCTTATTTTTGTATATTATACAGTGGATAAGGGAATTATAATTTTGTATAAGTCTTGAAACATTAAAAGGACAAACGTGTTTAGTTTGATATGTACACCTCTTATGTTTCTTATCAGCATCCCTGAACATCTGTGAGTTGATCACGCAGATTTTTCAGAGAGATGGGTTCAAAATTAAGTAATGTGATACAGTTTATATTTTTGTGAATGTGTGATGTAAAAGAAAGAATTTTGTCTATGAAACGAATATTTAGAAGGTTACGGAGAGATTCAAAATAATTGTATGCTATATAGTTAATGTACAGTGAATATTGTGAAATTCTCATAAATACTAGAAATGATTATTGAAATGAGTCCACTTTTCCGACTCAAAAATAATAAAAAAAAGAGCTCTTATATTCTTTTATTCTTATAACTCTTATATTCTTTTTTATTCCTATATTCTTATAATTTTTATATTCTTATATTTTATAACGCATATGAAATAAAATATTGCTTATTGTGTTGAATAGTGCATATAAATTGTTGTACACCGTTTTCATATTATTAATAATTTCATTTTATCTATATATATAAAGAAGAAAGGCGACTCACTCACTCACTGACTGACTAATCACGATATCTCCGGAACTATTAAACCTACAGACTTGAAATTCGGCAGGTAGGTTCCCTTCATGGAGTAGACGTCAGTTAGGAACGGATTTTGCAAAGTTCGAACCCCAAGGGGCGTTATAGATAATTATTTCCATTACTAAACTATTAGATGTACAGTCGTGAAACTTGGTACACAGATTTCTTTCATAAAGTAGAGATTCCCTACATAAGGATTTTTGCGAAAATTGACCTCCAAGGTGCGTTGAGGGCGGTTAAGGGGCGTTATACATAATTATTTCCATTTTAAAACTATTAGACGTACAGTCTTGAAATTTCGTAAGCGGATTCCTTTCATAGAGTACAGATCCCCTACAGAATGAGTTTTGTGAAAATCGACCCACAAGTGGCGTTATAGGCAATTAACTCCTTTTTTAAACTATTAGACGTAAGATCTCGAAATTTAGTGTGAGCTGATTCCATTCATTGAGTAGAGATCCGCTATAAGATGGGTTTTGTGAAAATCGTTTCCTAAGTGGCGTGCGGGGGCTTAAGGGGCGTTATACATAATTATTTCCATTTTTAAACTATTAGACGTACAGTCTTGAAATTTGGTATATAAGCGGATTCCTTTCATGGTGTAGAGATCCGCTATAAAATAGTTTTGGGGAAAATTGATCCCCAAGTGTCACTGAGGGGGATTAAGGGGCGTAATAGATAAATATTTCCGCTTTTCAACTAATAGAACCACCTGCTTGAAAATAAGAAGGTATGTTCCGTTCATGGAATAAAGTTCCTTTTACAAAGATTTTTGCGAAAACGGACCCCCAAAGGAGTGAGGTTGCGAGGGATTAAGGCGTGTTATAGAAAAATTCCTGTTTTTGAATTTAACTCATTTACTTGAAATTTGTTGAGCACTTTTCTTTAGTTGAATAGAGTTCCACTAAGAATGAATTTTACGGAAATCAACTCCAGGAGGAAGCGGGAGAGAGTTATTGGGGCGTATTGATAGACAAAATTCCCGTTTTTGAACTGCTAAGACTATAATAATAAAATTTGGGTTGCATGCTTCTTTTCTTGAATTGGAATCCGCTAAGAATGCTGTCAACGATGTATTGATGATAAAAATTCCGTTTTTGCTCTGTTAGATTTAGACTTGAAATTTAGCACGCATGTTTATTTTATGGAGTAGAGATTCACTGAAAGTTGCTTTGGTGGAAATCCACTTGATTATTAGGTTAAGTAAGCGAAAAAAATCTTTCTACTTCTATTTTAGATATAAATAGAAATTAGATATTATAATTTATGTTCATATTATGTCAAGGGGCGAGAGTGTTACAGCTATAAATATATTTTTCAATACAATCGAATTCTTAATGCTAGATATCAATAATTAATATATATGTAAACAGTATACATATATACAACATCGTGAAATACCCAGTGAAGCGGGTGGGTAACGGCTAGTTAGTGTATATTGTTGCGTTTTCGAGGGTTCGAAATGATTGAAGCCGAAGAGCGGGATCCAAAACAATTTTATTCTTTGCCAAAACAATCCTCCACAAATTGTAGAACAGTTCGAGAAATTCACGTACAATCGATGAAAATACTGATAACACAGATGCAATACACTAACAAAAACAATAGTAAACACTCAGCACAAAAATAATAACTCAATAAAAGCAATAACACACGCACTATGCAATCGTCTCTCTCAAGCAGAGAGGTATCACTTGCATGAAAGCTGAGATCTGACTGACTGACTAGCCGGCCCGGGCCCTTTTATACCTTTCGGTCAGAAACCTCTGGCACTTGCCAGAATAATCTAGAAATAGAAAGATCTAGCAAAATCCGGAAGGTATGAGAAAAGCTCAATACATAGTGTTACAATACCGCGATGGGGTTGCCAGACAGGGTTATTAGGAGCAGGGTTGCCATGGTCGCCAAGCTTATCGCCCACATTTGGCGACATATCGCCAAATTTGGCGCCAAAAATTAAGTCGCCAAATCCGTCGCCAACTTGGCGCTAGCTGCAATATTTGGCGAGTTTACCATTTAAACCAATGTTAAAGCATGGGGGCCGTGCAATGCAGTGGAAATGATATTACAGGTAAACAGGGTTGAAATCACATTAGATACGACAAATTAAACTGTAGAAATGAACACAAATGAGTAGAAACAATTAGAATAAGACTAAATTCGTAACATTGCCCCCTCTCAAGAACTGCACGTCCCGGGCAGTACAACCCTTCATCAGACGTTAACATAATAATAAAGCAATTGATTAAAAACAATTAAATGAATATGCAATAATAAACATGTAATACATAGTACAAAATAAACACCTAATGCATAGTACAAAATAAACACGTAATGCATAGTAGAAAATGAACACTTACAAAACAACAAACAAAATTATTTACAAGATTATTTACACACTAACTTATTTATACAAGACCATGGTCAAAATAAATTACACAATAATTGACACACTAAGAATTATGGCCATAATATGGAGCAAGCCTGTCGTAATGAACGACTCTAGGCTTCGAATTCGTTGACTTACGGATCCGGATTACGACGTCGTTTATTATCTTTAAAATTGTATAAGGACCATCCCAATGCGATTGTAGCTTAGGAGAAAGTCCTTTGCGTCGAGTCGGGTTGTAGAACCACACCTTGTCACCTTCCTTGAATTGATGTCCTGTGGCTTTTGTGTCGTACCGAGTCTTCATCTTCTCCGTCCTCAGGTTGATCCGTTCTCGAGCCAAATTGTGTACATCTTCAAAACGTGCCTGGAGATTCTGCACGTACTCCTCAGGCGATGAAGGTGTATCCGGAGGGCGACCAAACAGCAGGTCACAAGGGAGACGAAGATCTCGGCCAAAAAGCATCTGGGATGGTGAATATCCGGTAGTTTCGTGAACGGCGCTGCGGTACGCTAGCAGAAAGAGAGGAACTTTCTGGTCCCAGTCTTGTTGGTTCTTGGAGACCATCAGTGAGAGGTTATTCAGGATGGTACGATTAAACCTCTCCACCATGCCATCTGACTGTGGGTGCAAAGGTGTGGTCTTGGTCTTGTCAATTCCGAGTAGTTCACAGACCCCCTTCAATACCGCAGAGACGAAATTTCTTCCTGATCGGAATGAAGTTGAAGAGGTACCCCATATCTCGATATCCAGTGCTGCACTACAGCCTCCGCTACGGTGGGGGCTTCCTGATCCGGAATGGGGTACACTTCGGGCCATTTCGTGAAGTAGTCCATGACAACAAGTAGGTACTTATTACCAGACGCAGTCCTTGGCAGAGGTCCCAGGATATCGAAAGCGATACGTTCGAAGGGTGCTCCAACATTGTAGCGATGCAGCTTCCCTCGGCTACGTATCTTTGGCCCCTTCCGAGCTGAACAGGCATCACAGGACTTGCACCACTGTTCCACGTCAGCTCTCACTTTACCCCAGAAGAATCGCTCTCAAACTCGGTGCAAAGTTTTCATGACACCGAAATGACCTCCTGTTGGGCTGCCATGCAATTCTTTGAGTACCTCTGGGATACGAGATCGAGGAAGTACTAATTGCCACCTGAATGTCTTTCCATCCTCTGATTCGAATTTTCGGTATAGAACACCATTCCTGAGATGTAGAGAATTCCAGAGGGCCCAATACTGCTTAGTTGTAGGACTATAAGCCGAGATGTCCTGCCAACTTGGTTTATTGCTGGAAGACTCCATAAACTCTATAAGGGGTTTAATATCAGGATCCGCCATCTGGTCTTCTCGAACTTTCTCGTCACTCCAGGGATCGGGTGGCGTCGCTGTTGAAGTTGTTATCTGGCGTATAGCATAGTCATATTTGGTCTCTACTCTGGAACAATGACGACAATTTTCTGGGCATGGTCTTCTTGAAAGGGCATCAGCATTTCCATGCGAGGAGCCTTTACGATGTCTGATGTCAAAGTAATACTCGTTGAGGCGTTGTATCCATCTGGCTACCTGGCCTTCAGTATTTCTAAAATTCATTAGCCAGGTTAAAGAGGCATGATCGGTACGTAGAAGAAATTTTTGGCCATAGAGATAGTGATGGAAATGCTCGATGGCTTTCACAATAGCCAGTAGCTCTTTTCGAGTGACACAATAATTTCTTTCCGGTTTCGATAAACACTTACTCCAATAAGCTACGACTCGTTCCTGGCCATCTATTTCCTGAGATAATACTGCTCCGACACTCTCATTACTGGCATCAGTGTCCAAGATAAATGGCTTGTCCGGTTGTGGATATATTAAGATCGGTGAAGACGTCAAAGCTTCTTTAAGCTGGAGGAAGGAATCTTCACATTCTTTTGTCCACTGAAACTTTTGTTTACTTTCTGTTAGCTTGTGCAAGGGTCTTGCGATGTTAGAGAACCCTTTCACAAACTTTCGGTAATAAGTACATAGTCCCAGGAAGCTTCGCAGCTCACGGAGGTTTTCAGGGCGTTTCCAATTCTTTACGGCGGACACTTTTTCGGGGTCCGTACGAACACCTTCTGCAGAGATGATATGTCCCAGATAATTGACTTCTTTCTGAAAGAACTTGCATTTTGAAGGGTTTAGCTTCAAGTTAGCGTCGCTTAATTTTGATAACACCTTCCGGATATTTTGAAGATGTTCTTCAAACGTACGCCCTCCTATTATGACGTCATCCAGGTAAATAAGGCAAGCTTCAAAAGTCAGACCCTTTAGCACGGTCTCCATCAGGCGCTCGAAAGTAGCTGGCGCATTGCAGAGCCCGAACGGCATGACTTTGAACTGCCATAGTCCTTGGCCGGAAGTGAATGCTGTTTTTCTCTATCTTCGGGATGGATCTCCACTTGCCAGTATCCGCTCTTTGAATCTAAAGTCGAGAACCATTTATGACCGGAAAGGGTATCCAGGGTGTCATCTATCCTTGGAAGAGGGTAGCTGTCCTTCTTGGTGACGTCGTTAAGTTTTCGATAGTCCACACAAAATCTTGTGGAGCCATCTTTCTTACGAACCAAGACGATTGGAGATGCCCACGGACTCGAAGACGGTTCTATGATGTCATTTTCTTGCATCTCTCGTAGTAGTGTTCCGACCTCTTCCTGTTTAGCAAACGGCAAGCGTCTTGGGTGCTGTTTAATCGGCGGATGGTCTGCTGTATCAATTCTGTGTTGTGTCACTGTCGTATGGCCAATATCGCTACTGTTTCTAGAAAACACGTCTTCAAATTCTTGGAACAGTCTTTCTGCGGAGCTTTTCTGTTCGGGGGGACAATTCAGCATTTTCTAGAAGGTCAGGAGTCAACTGTTGAGGCGAGTTGGATAGGAGCAAGCTCGAACTTTTGCAGACACACGTTACTGGACTGCAGGTTGCCAACACTTCACCTTTCTGGAACACTCTAGGTTTTTCAGTTACGTTGCAAATTCTTACCGGGATAGTTTTTCTGGAAAGGTCCACTAGCGTCGAAGCTATTAGCAATCCATTCGCTTTATTTTCGCAGTCCACTTAGGTGGGCGTGGGTTCGAATCCCACTTCTGACACCAATTGTTGCGTTTTCGAGGGTTCGAAATGATTGAAGCCGAAGAGCGGGATCCAAAACAATTTTATTCTTTGCCAAAACAATCCTCCACAAATTGTAGAACAGTTCGAGAAATTCACGTACAATCGATGAAAATACTGATAACACAGATGCAATACACTAACAAAAACAATAGTAAACACTCAGCACAAAAATAATAACTCAATAAAAGCAATAACACACGCACTATGCAATCGTCTCTCTCAAGCAGAGAGGTATCACTTGCATGAAAGCTGAGATCTGACTGACTGACTAGCCGGCCCGGGCCCTTTTATACCTTTCGGTCAGAAACCTCTGGCACTTGCCAGAATAATCTAGAAATAGAAAGATCTAGCAAAATCCGGAAGGTATGAGAAAAGCTCAATACATAGTGTTACAATACCGCGATGGGGTTGCCAGACAGGGTTATTAGGAGCAGGGTTGCCATGGTCGCCAAGCTTATCGCCCACATTTGGCGCCAAAAATTAAGTCGCCAAATCCGTCGCCAACTTGGCGCTAGCTGCAATATTTGGCGAGTTTACCATTTAAACCAATGTTAAAGCATGGGGGCCGTGCAATGCAGTGGAAATGATATTACAGGTAAACAGGGTTGAAATCACATTAGATACGACAAATTAAACTGTAGAAATGAACACAAATGAGTAGAAACAATTAGAATAAGACTAAATTCGTAACAATATATTTTTTTTATCTGTTTAAAAAGTGTATTTCATACATGCAAAATTTTTGTAACAATATAAGGTATTACTACGATGGCGCCAGAGTAGATTTTTATACAAAATTATTATTTTAACATTTGTATGATATCATGCATTTTTATATTTACTATCTTATTGTTTGATATATTATTTTCCAACATAATTTTTTTGAAAATATCTACCAGCTATAACACGAATCTATTATTATGAAGGAATAGGAGGAAACGCGAGCTCTTATTCTAGAGGTCGAATATATTTGAACAAGCTAATCTTCAATTATATGTATGGAAATTCATTTTTATCAATTAATATGTTGGAAGTTTCCTTACTGTGTTTGATGTTATAGTTTCGTTTATTGTATTGCATTTTGATTTTAATATTCCTATTGCTTAAAAATTTCTACTGTGTGTAATATGTCTTTCTAACTGATGTTATGTATTGTTTTGTTTTTATTGAAAATAGATTAAGTTTGTCAAGAGAGAAAAAACCACGTCATGACTCCCTTTTAAAATGGGGGGGGGGCAAATGTAAGGATAATTAAATTAGATTAAAAATTAAATTCCCTATCTAGCACTTAACTCATATTTCTCAGTTCACATCTTCAAGTATCAAACTAATCACCCATTTATTTCTTCCAAAAATACGGCCTAGCCAATAAACATGTCTAATTCCAGATCGTTAGATTTAAAAGTTCCCATATGTCAGCATTAACTTTCAAGTACAATCATAAAATCCGCGATACTTACCACATCTGTTTTTCAAGTGTTATCCACTTAACCAAAACCGTGGCGTGCTTTTACCTCCCTGCTCTCAGCGTCAGAAGAGATGTAGAAATGATTGAATAAAGTTCTTTAAAAATTAAGTCTGATTCTGACTCGAAACATGTCATATATATATATTTTTATCAAAATTTTTCATCATTAAGAAATAACAATATTTTCCCTTTTTCAATTTTGGGGCAAATAGATTAGTTCTTCTTGGTATAAAACATTGAATATTAAATTAGCCATTAAATCGAATAAACTTCATTTTTTTATATTGTGATTATTTTTTTCAATTTTTCAATTTTGTTTGAATTTTTATATATGATTATATCATTTTTTTAATATAATGTCAAATGGAATTTAAAAAATTTGAAAGGGATTTTTTTAATTTTTTTTTTATTTTAAAAAGATAATTACTCTGAGAAAAAGTTTTTTTAAACAGTTTTTTAAATAATGAAATGCATTCTGATGTTAAAAATTAAGTATTTTTTATTATTGATTGATGCATTAAAAAATATATTTATGTGGAAATAATCATACAGATTTATTTTTCACATTATTAAATGCTTATTCTGCATAAAACTTTATTAAGTAGAGATATCTAAGAAAAATTTTAATAGTACTGAAAATGCAATTGTACTTACTTATTTGTTGAGTCACTTCAACCCAAACAAACTATTTCAACAATGTAAGCATTTAAATATTTGTTTAAAACTATTTATGGGAATTTTCTTTTTTAAATGTGGTTGCCAAGCTTAGAAAAATACTAAATAATTTAATATCTGTAGTCCATAATGACAATTTTTCCATCAGTTTTCATATTTAAATGTCCTGTTTTTATATTTTACACCCATGACCTGCTTCATAAGTAGTTTTCGTTGTTTTTTCCTTCCATCTCTCTATACTCTATTAAAGTAAGTTTGTGATTATGTAAGATACAAAACATGAATTCTGCATTTCTCTTTCATGTTTAATTAATAAAAGTTTTGTATCACAGCATAAAGCGTATGCGCTCTAATATCGTTTACTTTTATCCATTACGAAGCCTTTTCTAGTAATATATTATTTTTCAACCCATTTCTCTCAAGTATTTGTTGTTGGGTTCATTTAATAAATCAGACATTTAAAACCATAGCAATTTTCTGGGTATTACAATATTTTTAAGCAAATAGCCTATTTCATAAATAATTTATTATTAGTAATAGCTGTTTAAATATTTCTCGTTCTCATGAAATGTTTTATCTTGGCACAATCACAGTGTTAGGATCGATTTATTGAATTTTTCTTAATATATATATATCCTTCAGATTTTTTTAAATAAAAATATTATTTTAAGCAGAACAGCGGTTTTGTATTCAAAGATAGAGAAATATGCAAATACAAATATAGGATATAAAAATACAGTGTGGACGTTTGTAACATTAATCTTGATATGTTTTAATATAATTGAAAATTCACTTACGTTTTTAAGAAAATTCAGTTTTTAAAAAACTTACGTTTTTTACGTGTTCTAAGCTTCTATCGTTCAATTTAATTTTTCTAAGCATTTATTTGAGAATGATCTTTTGAGTATCATTCTTACATTTAAATACGTACAATTATTTTAGTCGGTATGATAAAATAAGAACTTTCACTATCTTTATATGATAAGGATAATTGACAATTGAAATAAACCAAACTTAGCAATTGATGATGTATTGTATATAGTAACGATTGTGATAAAATGAGTATCTGAAAACTGAAAAGATTTCATGGTTGCATATAAATAAAATACTGTTTACAATTAATGTCATATATAATACGTGCCATTGTGTATTATATGTACTATTGTATTAGTAAGGGTATGAGGTCAGATATGTCGGAAGGAACCGCTGTTAAATGGAGGTACACAATATCATGAATTTTTTTTTAATATTTAATTTGATAATGAAGTTATAAAGTCCATCAATGAGATGTATTGTTAAATTTAATTTCAAAGATATGTATAATAGAATGGTCCTATGTCTAGTGATAGTTAACCTTTTCCAGGCGCATTTTATTTCTAGATTATGGATAAAACAGATGTCAATTTGTTTTATTCTTATTTTCGAACAAGCCTGTCATTTTAAACATAATAGCACTATTCACATACAAAATTTCCTAAAAGTTAATATAAGAAAATATACTTAAACAAATGAATAATTTACCTGTAAAGTTGGCTTTCTGTAATGGCTGAAATCAGTAGACTTTAGAATCAATTCACTCAAACTGTAAATATAGAACTTAGAGAATACTTAGCTTTTTTCTTGAATTCTATTTTTTTTTTCAATTCTACGTTATTTACGTAAATGATTATGAAATTAATTATTAAAATCTGATCGTGTATGATAAATTCGAAAAAGCGGTATTGTACGTATATATAACCCAACATCGCAATTTGGACAGTAGAATCTTGTTTCTCTTCTTACCTTTTCTTTACTGTCTCTCTTTGCGCAGCTCGTTGTGACTCGAGAAACTTTCGTTTTTCGATTTCAATATTTTTTATTTTTCTTCAACACGCAGAATAAAATGAGGCTATTTACACTTGTGAAGACTTTCTGATATTTATTCTGCGAATATTGCTGTTGAATCTTGTATTTAAAGGATTGGATTTTCGATAATAAATTCTCATCGCTCTAAAAGAATTGTCTTGTTATCTGCGACTGATTTGCATAAAATCCTCGAACCCCGAAAAATGTAACAACATATAGTGAGAGAGGGAACTAATAGTAGGAATTGAAAAGAAAGAGCACAATTTGTCTGCATTGTTGTAACAATTCACACCTGGTTTGGCTGAAAAACCGGTTTTTGACGCCAACTTTTGTCATTGTTTTAACAGTTACATTGTTACAACAATGGAGACGAATCTAAGTTGGTGTCGATCCGAAATCATATTATATAAGAATGTTTTTAAAGAAAAAATTATTTCCGAATGAAATAACTTGTATAAAGTTTCAAATAATGCGCATCTCACCAAGGAACTTATTCCTTCTATTCAGAGCCGTTTAAAGGCTAAGCACTTTCAACTTAATTTTAAACTTACCCAGTTTCTAACTGGGCATGAAAACTTTAAATCCTATTTGAAACGCTTCAATTTGTCGCCTACTGACCAGTGTTCTTGTTCCAGTGACACAGTTCAGAATGCCTAGCATCTGATACTTGCTTGTACTAAATCAGTGATTCCCAAAGTGGTCCATATGGACCCCCATTTGTCTATGACGACTTTCAAGGTATCCGCGTAAGCGAAAAAATAATTTTGAGGTCCATAAGGTGTAAATGGAGGTCTATGATAGTGGCTCTCATTAAACCAGATCGCGACTTTAAATTTAGAAGAAAATTTAATCAAGTGGAAACCGTATTTTATCTATTTAACAGATTTATTTACTAAATTTAATAAGGTTAATTTGCAGTTATAAGGTGATAATATAAATTTTATTAAACAAGGGATATTTCAGCGTTTATTTCCAGAATTAAGCTAAAGCAGTATAACATTGGAAATCTTAAATTTTCTCAATTTGTCACAGACAATCCGTCAGGATGTTTTGATATGCACCCTGCACTTAAATGTTCTTTATTCAGGTTTTGAAACTAGGTTTGAGAATGCTTTGACTATGGTTTCTTATTACCATAGTCACAATCAATTCGTATGGTCACATAGAAAAAAAAATTCTTACAATTGAAACTGATCGGAAAGTCACTAACGAAGATCTTAAAGTAAAATTTAGAAACGGAAACAAGCAATTTTAGCTTTAAAAAGACATAACTGTTATTGCATATCGTGAGAAAGTTTTTAATTGCTTTTCCTAGTGAGAAGCTTTAGCAAGATTGCCAATCTCCTAAACAAAAAAAAGGAGAATGGGGGGAGAAACTAGTCATTACTAACGGAGGAGATTTAGGGTTAAACCTGAAAAGAGTGTCATCAAATGTTGAAAATTTGTTATTGAAGCACACACACACACAAGTTTAATCTCTTTCATTAAAACCATTTGTTTGTTATTCAGTTACTTCAGTGAGAAATTTAATTCTTTTAAAGTAAGTAGTTCTCTATTAGCTATCAAAAAGACTTTTAAGTTGATACATTTGTAAAAAATTAATATTAGGTAAGCAGGGGTCTACCGCAAACCAAAAAACACGGCAAGGGGTCTATGAGGCAAAAATGTTTGGGAACCTCTGTACTAAATTTTCTTCCGAAAGACGTACACTCATGATTTGCCTACAAAAGAACAATATAGCGTGGCCTCCTCCTTTCTCTGCCTTTGTTCGAGGCAAATCCTCTTTTACATCGTTTTGTGCATACATCAATAGCATTTTTTTTCCCTGTATTATTTAGATTGTAAATTTTGTGTGTTTGCTAACATTTATGATACGTGAATATACATGTGTATGTATGTGTATGTATAAAAATATATATGTGTATATGTATATGTGTATGTGTATATGTATATATATTGTTACGAATTTTGTGTAAATAGTGTAAACAATTTGTATTTGGGTGTTTAATGCATTTATATTACTCTATGTTATATTTATTTCATTTTAAAATGGTACTATTCACAAGAGAGAGAGAGAGCAATGCCGACTTGGCGATAGAAAACTTGGTGATAGAGCCAAGTTGGCATCATTTTTGGTGACCAAGTTGGCGGCCAATTTGGCGACTTTGGCGACCATGTTGGCGAGTTCGGAACCCTCTGGAATCTTCTAGAAAGTAGTGGATCTCTCCATTAACGTCACGCTCGATGACACGAGCGGTTATATTGCTGGAAGTTTCTGACGGGTTTATAAATAGAGCAATGCCAGCCGCAGTCAATTAGTCAGATTTAAACCAGCGAGTGGTGAGCATTGTTTTGACTAGTGATTAGCTCGGCTGTTCTCGTGAATAATCTTTTACTTATACGTGAATTTCTAAACACTGAAGATTGTGTTTGATTGCTGTTGAAGGTGTGAAGATCTTTGGAAATTTACTCTGTGAATATCGCTGCTGAATTCTGTATTTAAAGGATTGGATTTTTGATAATAAATTCGCATCGCGCTCTTAAGGAACTGTTTATTTTCTTTGTAATATTTTTGCTTAAAATCCTCGAATCTGGGTCTACGTAACAATATGTTTCTACATATGTGCCTATGTGTGTATGTATGCTTTATGTATTGGTACTTTGAAAATAGTATTATGATCATGTTTTCTAATCTTGCCCGTTGTATAATTTTAATTATTGATTGTCTCCGTGAGAAATCTTGTATTTTATTCTGTATTTATTATATTTGCATCCATTTTTCCCCTCATTTCCCCCTTTTGATTCCCATTTGAGCCTATATTCTTCTACAAGTAACTTCCTATCACTATTGATTGAGTATTGACTTACGTTTGTAAGTCTTGTGTTGTACTTTTCGGCACACAAAGAGTCAACCTAGAGTTTAAAAAAAATAATTAAATTAAATTAAATTAATTAATTAATATTTGAAAAAACTGTAATAACGTCAAGTGTTATCCGCTACAAGTTTAAAAAAAATTATTTGAACTTGATTGGATGTGAATAGAAAGTATTTTATTAATGATCGAAAATTTGAATAAAATAAATATTCTAGAGAGAGAGAGAGAGAGTGAGCTACAATATATATGGGAAAATGACTACAACCTAAGGATGATAAATGCTTTATTTAACAAGAAGGATGAAATATCTAAAATATATTAAACAGCAAAGGAGATCGTCTTTCTCCTACGTCTAGAGCTTAGCATCCCTAACGTCCGTCGTCCTTTTGTTGGATATTCCTGGCGGGGTGTGACGTCAGTGTGGACTGCTCCACCCTAAGTAACAGGGGGATGGGTTGTGACATTGTACATATCCAACCCTATATATGCATATATAGCGGGAATTGAAAACGATGTATTTAAGAATTCATATAATCCACCTTAAATTTATTTTTTTTCGTGCAATAATTTTTATTGCACCTTAATTTGCTAAAATTTTACTTTCTTTTTAATATTTTCATCATTTTTTTTCTCTTGCTTTCCCCACTGGACTTGCGCCTCCCCATTTCCTAAATCCCAGCCCCCAGGGTAGCCAATCGGAGTCAATGTTCACTGTACTCAGCATCCAATCAGAGAGCAGCCTCTAAGCTCTTAGTAATGCCAAAAAAAAATCATTGTTTTTTGATTTGGCAATGTAAGTACGTTTTCAGTAAACATTTATCTCCTTTCCTTTGAAAAAATTTTACTTTGTGGGCATGAAATACTAACAAAGCATTCTTCAAGAAATAAAGAAAAAGTTTTATTTCGAATTTGTATTGTCACTCAAAGGAGTAGGACGCAATGGAAAACTTATCCGACGATCAAAGCGTTATAATGGAGGAATTTGATCCTCAAAACATCACTGATGAGCAGAAATGCAACAATTTAAAAAGCATAGACAAGCAGATAAAAATTTATACTGCACGAAAGGACTATATCAAAAATATGCTGAACATTGAGAAGAGCATCCCTGGCCCTACGAACGAGACCTCCCAGCTACTGGAAGCTGAAGATGCCGGACTGGACGATAAGATCAAAGCCCTAGAAGGTAAGATGCTTGAGTTTTTACCTTGCCCAGTACCTCTATGTGCTCATAATTTTAAATATAATAAAAATAAAAAACGTACAGCCGAGCCTATAATCAGGCCCTCTAAGTTATCGGCTAAAGTTAACGAAAATAAACTGGATGTTAAAGATTTTAAAATCCCGCGGAAAACGGCGAAAAGTAATACCGTTCCTAAGGAGAATATCAAAATTACTTCTACGAAAAATAAATTTGCAGCCCTCAACACTGCAAATGATGACGTCGAGGATGTCACCCCTGCTGCCCTAAAGTTAAACCTGTGATGATGAAACTCTTTCCAGAGTACAATCTCATCCTTCAAGATATTCATCGGACCCATCCTACCGCCACCAACACCCATATTGGAGGTTATATTAAGATTCAAGCAGAATCTGCTGACCATCATAGAGAAATCACTAAATTTCTCACTGATAAGCAAGTTCAGTACTACGTTACTGACCCCCCCGCTAATCGACCACTCAAACTGGTCATTAAAGGTCTCCTGGCCTCCACTGACCCTGAAGATATTAAAAAAGATCTTATTGATCAAGGCATCAAAATTTAAAAAGTCGCGCAACTGCGCCAATTTAAAACTAAAAGCCCTCTCCCCATCTTCATGATAGAGATAACTCGGGATGAAAATGTCGATGACATTTTCAAAATCCGCAGTTGTCTCTACATGTAAATTAAATTCGATCCTTTTCGCAAAATTCTAGACCAACGCAGTGCTATAACGGCAATTTTTTCCACCATGCTAGCCAAAATTGCAGCATGAAAACGCGCTGTCTTAAATGTGGCGGTGGCCACAGGACCGGCCAGTGCGAGATTAAAGATAAAATAGTTAACCCGACGTGCATAAATTGCAACGCTCAAGGCCACATGGCCTCGTCTACTGAATGTCCCCTCTTCCCTAAGCCGAGAAGGGTAAGGGTCAATCGCAAAAAGAAAATAAAAAACGGAACGATAACACCCAGGAAAATTCCGCTTTTATTACCCCCGGCTTGAGCTTCGCTCAAGTTACTTCTGGACAAAATTCTCAACAGAGGGCAGCACGAGGAAGTGACTCCTCGACGTCCAACTCAGAAAATAAAAACAAAAATAAGAGTTTTAACTCGGAAACTCTTAACCATATCAATTGCCAGGGCGGAGATTTCTCCTTCCTCGAGGCAATATTTGAAATGAAAAAGATCTTTGATCTTTTTCCTAACCTTATCTCGGAGATGAAAAAATCTTCAAAATGCACCGACCCCACAGACAAACTTCAATGTCTGCTTAAAGGTATCTGTACCTCAATCTCCTCAATAGATCTTAATGTCTAATTCTTTTTTCGGCCTTTCAATATTCTCCTGGAACGCTGACGGAGTGAGATCGCGCATTGTTGAGATGCGCGATTTCATTGATAAGCACTCCCCTGATTTATTTTTGATACAAGAAACACATCTGAGACCAGAATACTCTTTCAATATTCCGAATTATATTTGTTACAGGAACGACAGGACCGGTTCAACCAGAGGTTGGGGCGGTACTGCGATCCTCATTAAAAGATCGATTCCCCATTTTCATGTTCCCACCCCTCCCCCCCTTACAGGTGTAGAAGCAACTCTCGTTGCGCTCACCCCCTCAGATCAGGAACCTTTCTTGGTTGCCTCTATCTATGCCCCACCAGGTCCAAATTACAGAAACTTGGGAGCCGACCTCGACGGTATTTTCAATATTTTTAAATCGGCATTTTTAGCCGGTGATTACAATGCTAAGCACACTCCTGGGGCTGTAATTACAGCGACCCCAGAGGTAATTATCTACTAAGATATATAACTAATAATAACTTAGATCAAATTGCTCCCCCCACCCCAACTAGATATGGAACGGACTCCGCTTCCACTCTAGACTATGCACTGATTAAAAATTTAATTTGGCCCTGTACTGCAGATTCCATTCCGGAACTCAGTTCTGACCATAATCCGGTCAGATTTCACTTTCCAAGAACTTCCAATTTTGCTATCCCCCTCCCCAATTAAATACTACCTGGAGTATCTTCACTAAAATACTCGCAAATCCTGATAACTTTTTTCTCCCGACTGCAAATTCTACCCACGAGATCGACTCCCAAGTCAGCAACCTCACTGATGAGATCCTAAATGCGCACGCAAGTGCCTCTCGTCCTTTCTACCACACGGAACAACCGTATGTGCAGGGTGAGCTAAAAGAGCTATTCAAGGAACGAAACAAAGCCAGGAAAACCTGGCAACATACAAGACACCCACAACATAAAACAGAATTAAACAGATTACAAAATGCTATTAAAAGGAAAATTTATCATTACAGACAACAGGCATGGGAGGATAATCTTTCTACCCTGAATGCTGAGGACAATTCCCTTTGGGAATTGCGAAAAGCTTTCAGGAAGAAAACCTCCCCGATTTCCGCCCTTAATGGCCCCACTGGTATTGCTCTCAGCGATACAAACAAAACTGAAGTAATTGCTCATTCGCTTGAGAAGCAATTTCACCTTAATGACATTCACAACCCACGCAAAGACGAGATCATCACCAGCGTTGTTGATGCATACATGGACTCGAATATTAACAATACTGACATCATCCCCCCACTCTCCCATCTGAAATTATTCAGATCATTAAAAAGATTAAAATCAAAAAGTGTCCGGGGAGAGATGGGATCACTAACAAAATGCTTAAAAAATTACCGCGCCTCACTATTTTCAAGATTACTAACATCATTAATAATATGCTAACTTTAAGATACTTTCCTATGTCTTGGAAGACTGCGGTTGTTATTCCGATCCTAAAACCAGATAAAAATTCGGCTTTGGCCGAATCCTACAGACCAATAAGTCTACTTCCTGTCCTTAGTAAACTGGCTGAAAAAGTGATTTTAGCCAGACTCAACGACCATCTCGAAAGAAAAATATCCTGATTCCGGAGCAGCACGGGTTCCGACCTCGTCTCTCCACCTCACATCAACTTCTCAGAGTCGTTGAATTTATTAAGGAAGGAAACAACAAAGATGAATGCACGGCCGCGGTCTTCCTTGATATTCAAAAGCCTTTGATAGAGTATGGCATACTGGCCTACTCTTTAAATTAATCACCTATAAAATCCCGCCCCCTCTTATTTACCTGTTAAATTCCTATATCTCTGATAGCTCCTTCACTGTAAAAATTAATCGTACCTTCTCGCAACTTAAAAGATTAACGCTGGGGGCCCAAGGGTCAATTCTGGCACCAACTCTCTTTAACCTCTACGTTAATGATATTATTAAACATTCTAATACCATAATATGCATGTATGCAGATGATACAGCCATACTCAGCAGACACAGAAACCTCGACACACTAGTCGAAAATATCAATGAACACCTAGCTCACCTGGAGACCTGGTTTTCCGTGTGGAAGATTGCTTTAAACTCTTCCAAAACGGAAGCGGTTTTTCTTTTCAAAAAGGAAACCTCCCCTGAAATTACTCTACAAAATCAAAGAATACCCTGGTCTCAACACACCAAGTATCTCGGTGTAATCGTTGATAAAAACCTCACTTTCCGACAACACATAACATATATTAGAGATAAATTTAAAAATACTACGCGTAAACTTTACTCCCTTATCTGCAGAAAGTCTAAATTGAATAGACATAACAAACTGCTTATCTATACTCTGATCATGAAACCATTACTTACCTATGCCTCTCCTGTATGGGGACATGCAGCAAAAAACTAATATAAATTTACTTGAAACTGCTCAAAATTTAATAATAAGACAAATTTGCAATGCTCATTGGTATATGCGAAATAAAGATCTAAGAATAGCTTGCAATATACCAACTATTCGACAGACCATACGAAAACTTGCTATCAACTTTTTCAATAATATAGACGACTCAGATAATGCTTCTATTAATGAAATCTCCCCTTACTTCTCCCACTTTTCTGTAAAAAGACCAAGAGACATCTTGGTCAATCCAGATTTCAATTAATTTATTTACTTTTTTATTTTCCCCAAGATCACTTTCCCGCCTTTTC